>VWPU01016035.1:16192-76859 GCA_013398955.1 Callaeas wilsoni
GCCAGTCAGGGCTGCGGCATGCGAGCCTTCCTGCCGTTCCAGGGGAGGGCTGTACGCCGCCCGCCTCCCGTGCCCGTCTGGGCTGAGAGCTGCCAGCCTCCCTGCCCTTCGAGGGGAGGGGTAAGCACTGCCAGCCTCTCCTGCCCTTCTAGGGGAGGGATAAGCACTGCCAGCCTCTCCTGCCCTTCTGGGGTGAGGGATGAGCACTGCCAGCCTCTCCTGCCCTTCTGGGGGAGGGATGAGCACTGCCAGCCTCTCCTGCCCTTCTGAAAGGGTTTCACTAGATCCTATTCTCTGAACCAAGCAGCTGACAGGTTAGAGCAAAGCAGTTTTTCTGGTTTTCTCTTTTGCTGAATACAATTTAATTGTGCTAGAGGTGGTTTGTGATGACCCATTCTGAAGAAACAAAAGAGGTGCAAAATGTCTAAGATCGGAAAATGAGACTACAGAGTGAAAGATAGGAACAGTTTCAGTTCTATCCTAACTTGCTTGTCAAGAAGAAACATACTTTGGTCTGTTATCCCATCAATTTCCAAATCTTGTAATGGGAAGACTCAATCTAATAGAAATGAAAACTTACCTTCAGGGTGCTTCTAAGCACTGTGAGTCTGTGAGTTGTCACACAGCACATGCTTGAGTACTGCAATGCACTGAACAGCCCTTAAGATCACAGACAAGTACAAAAGCATTTGGATTTTTGAGAAAAAGGACCAGCACTCGAGTTTCAGGACTGAATCCACCTTGCACAGGGCAAGAGCAGCTTCCTGAGCCTCCTCTTCCCTAGCAACCACCTCCTTCCACTAGGTGGGGATACAAGTGTTTGTAGGTACTCGCTGTTGCACTGAGCTGCACAAGCTGCTCCTGCTGGAGCACGGAACAGCCACAGCCCGACTGCTGCAGCTCAGGGTAAACAGCCACCGGGAAAGATCCACACATGCTCTGGCCTGTTGTCCCCTTTGTGTCATGGGGAGGGTGGCTGGTAAAACCCATGGAGTGGGAAAATGCTGGAAGACCCTTTACACTGTGTCAGGATGTATTTACAAAGTCAAAGCATTAATGTGAAACCCAAGAAAAGAATTTCAACTCTAATCTGGTACATGGAGGAAATTGAAAGCATTTTCCACATCTGAACCTGGAAAATCTGTGTTCCAGACAGAAAGCTTGTATTTCTCTTTGTCCAGTCCAAAAGCCAGCTGCTTACAAGGGGGTTTAATAGTGAAAAAATCAGTTCCCTTCACTTTGGATATGGCCTCAAGGAATTTTACCCCTACTTTCCTTCCATCTCCTATTGTCTTCCCACCGAGCCACCTTTTATCCCCTACTTTGCTACAGCAAAACAACACCCTCTCCAAAGGCTCCTGAAGATGTCCTGGGGTCCAAGCCTGCTGCCACAAGGAAGCAGAATCCAAAATGTTAAAACTTAGTGCTCTCAGGACAAGTGTGAGAGTATCTAAGAGCACTCTGCTCTGGGCTCCACATTCCCACCCTGACTTTCACAGGTTTTGCAGGGAGCCAGCCCTAGGTCTGTGCTGTGTGGGGTTCAGGCTCTTACCAGGTTTGCTTCATGAGGATTTTGAAGCCATCTGGGCAGGTGGAAGGGACGGGAAGGTGGAGGCTGTTACTGCCCACTCCCCAAATGATGGCCGAGGAGTCCACGTCCTTGTAGGGGATCTCTCCCGTGAGCAGCTCCCACAAAACCACCCCAAATGACCTGATGAAGAAATAAACCAGGATAAATCGAGTTCACACAGAAGCTGTTAACAGAAACACTGAGAACTTGAAAAAAACAGTTTGGCAGAACAGGGAAATAGGGATGTCTGGTCTGAAACTGCAAGTAGGTGCAACAGTGGTTTTTAACACAACAGGTAACTCCTCCACTCCAGCACTGAGCTGAGCATAAAATCACCCTGGTTTTCACCCATCCTTTCCTGCTTTTTTGTGAGATTTTAAAGATCCTGAAAGCACATTTTCTGTACAGATTAAGTCTTGCTTCTGTTAAATGAAAAAACTCCAAAGTCTACTCTCAGATAGACTTTTGACTGTTCTTGCTGGTAAGAACAGATGACTGACTACTGCACAGACTGACAAGTGTCTTACAGAGACAACACAACAAAGGTTTTGCGGCTTTTTTACATTTCATTTAACTGGTTTTGTTTTCTTTTCCCTAACCAAAGGCTCCCTCTGCTGTTACCTGTAGTCCCAGGTAAGAGTTTCAAGGTTTGAGACTCAGCACTACAACTACTGCAACAGAGAAATTAAGAAACTAATGCTACTTGCATAACTGTCAGTACCAAAAGCACATGAGGTCTCATCTGATAGTCCTTTTGTTCTGAAGAAAGGAAGGATAAAGCAAAAAAAAATTAATTAAGAGAACTCAGTCTGGGAAAGAATCTCCTACAAGAACTGAAAGATGTAGGTGAGAAAACTCACTTTGCTTCTCTTCCTTAGTGAAGTGACCAGAAAGAACGAAACCTTAATTTTTAATAGCAAACATTTTCTTGTAAACAATCATCACCCAATAAAACACCAAAGAAACACCAAACCAGTCAATACAGAGGTAAACAGAATGCTGCTGAGAACCACCAGCACTGTTACTGCACATCAACAACCGGGCTGTGATACAGGTGAGGCACAACCATCTCCATTTCCAAGCCAGACCTGCCACCCTAGTCCACGTCCCATCCTTCTGTGGGACACCGACCCTGCCAAGCTGGAGACTACAGCCAGGTGAAAGATGAGCAGGGGGTTTCTGTTTCTGGCTGGTACCAATAACCAGTGCTTTTATTAAGCACAGAGGAACTTCTAAAGGACAAACTACCAGGTCTGAACAACCACCAGTCAGGAAACAACTTCATCTGAAAAACACTGCACTTTCAAAGCCCATTGGCCTCAAATCATGTGTAAAAAAAAAAGCAACAAACAAGCAGAATTTGAATATTTTTCGCTTCAAAATCCTTTTTTGTGGGCTGCAGGAATGCAGGGATCCAGGAGGATGGACAAACTACCAGAGAAAGCTCATCTGGTTTCATATTTGTTATGACTAAGAACTGACAAAGGATTTCCAAGACTCCTGATAAGATTATAGATTTATTTTTCTGCATGCTGGTAAAGATGAGAGAGAGCAGACATATAAGCAGCTCAGGGACTGTTCTCATTTGTTGGCAGCATTCGCGAACATCATTTTTATTCATCTTGAGGGAGGAATGGATGGCAAGGAAGAGTCTGAGCAATCACCACTGTTGTGAACTCCGGAGGAACTGGCACCAAAGAGCAACATCTCAGAGTCACTGAGGGAAGGAGCAAAGGTTTTATTGGACAGGATGTTCCGTGAAATATTCCTGAACATAAACCACTCTAAAGGACAGAAAGCTGGTGGAAATCCAGCACTGCTCGTCCTCACAATCCCGTGATTCAAAGGGAGGGGCTCAGCAGACAAATGCTGAGTGTGTTCTCTCTCCAGAACAACCCAAGTGTTCCTCCCAGAGGAGCTGGCTGTGCTGTGGCCTGGACGTCCAAAATAAACACGCAGGACGCCACAGGCACAAGAGCAGCTGCACACCACAGGTTACAGCACCTTCCCTGCAGGAAACCTTGCCCTTCAGGCCAAGCCCAGGTCTGAGCTAGGACTCCAGCAGCTCCTGTCTGACTCCACTGCCCCCTGGACCACCCGCGGCTTTGTCCAGCAGCTCCCTGCCCTGCCAGGGAAGGGACAGCATCTGAAGCTGAGAAACCACAGGAAGCAAAATCCCTCCTCGCTGCAAAGCAGGGAGAAGGGCATTTGCCCTGGCTGCTGACATTTAATATGCAGAAATAATGAGCCAGAAACAGAGATGCAGTTCCCTTGAGGGCTCTGAAACCTGTGGAGAGGCTTCCCAAAGGAACTCCAAGGCTCAGCACTCTCAAGCATTTTTAATAGCACAGAGACTGAACCATTCCTTGTGTTCCTTTGGACACAGAGCAAGTTCCACATGGATGGAAACAGGTTCCAAAACTCTTACAACCTATCCTGGTTTCCTTCCTCTTGGATCCAGGATTGGATTCACTGGACTGTAATCCTGAGGCTGTACATCCAACAGCCAGCCTGGTGTGCAGGAAGGACAAGAGTGCGGGGAGCAGAGCAGAGGCTTCCCCACAGCTCCAGCATGGCCCTGAAGAGGGCCAGAAGCGATGGAAAACCACTCTGGCTGTGCAGGCTGCCGAGGGGGCCCTGAGCACAGCCCTGGGAGAAAGCTCTGCGCTGAATAACAAAACAGGGAAGAATTTCTGCGTTTGCTTCCTGCAAGACACAGACTGTCTGCACTGAGCCTCAGCTGGAACCTGCAGGTCAGCACCCAGCCAGCACCCCTGTGGCATTTCCCTTTCCGTCAGAGCCCACCAAAGCTCAGGGCACCAGCCAGAAGGAGAAAGGAACAGCCCCTCACAGAGCAAACCATGCTCAGGCACAGGATGAGGAAAGGACATGGAAAGTGCTGGGAAATCAAGTGATGAACAGAAGGTGAAGGTACTTGACCATGACCACGACTCACCAGATGTCCACCTTCTCGGAGACGGGCTCGTTCCGTATCACCTCCGGGGCCATCCACGCCACCGTCCCCGCAAACGACATTTTGGTACTTTTATCGCTGAGCTCTTTAGACGTACCAAAATCTGAAATCTTTACTGCATCTGTGTGTGTAACCAAAACACTGGAGAAGGGAAAAAAAAAAGAAATCAGCATTTTGTGATTTTTCTTGTACCACAACAGCCACTGGAGTAAATCCCTTCTTAATCAACACAACCTGTTGATGACACCACACTGCTCACAAGTGCAATACAAAAGAAATTAGTATTTTCCTCAATAAAAGCTCTCACTCTCTTTTGGATGATTGTGTTTTGTGCTTTAAATGTGTTTCTGAATGCTACGAGTCAAAAATCAATCTCAATAAAACTGCAAATTAACAAGTAACTGAGGATTCAGAGGCAAAGCTGTACCTTAAACTGTGCTGTAAATCATGTAGAAGCATTATCTTAATGCACTGTCACAGACTAAAGAAGTGATAAACATCTACGGAATAAGAATATCAAGAAGCCAGAACATTTTAGTCAGAAAGCAACAGAGAAATGAGGAAGACACATTCCAGACAACCAAGGAAATAACAGGAGAATAAGAAGGAAAAATAAAAAGGCAGGAGGCAACAGAATATCCCAATTTTACAAAATGACCAGATATCATCAAATCACTAAATATTTCCTGACTGCTATTTATCATGGAAGATACCAGTAAAATTTCCAGTCTTCTTAAGTGACAACAAGTTGCAATAGTTTCACTCTCATTAGTTTTGAGTCAACATGGGGGAAAAAATAGTGGAGCCTTTTGACCAAACTTTAAACTATTTCTCAAGAAAAGGAAGAAATAGCCCCAGCTGGGGGATGTTTAAGCATCTGAGACTCACTTTGATGACCTAAAGAACCACAACTGGGGGATGTTTAACTTTGGTGACTCGAGGAACCCAAACTAAGGGATGTTTAAGCAGCTGAGACTCACTTCGGTGACTTGAGGTCTCGATGGATGATTTTGTGGAGGTGCAGGTAGTTCATGCCACTGGCGATCCCCGTGGACCAGTCCACCAGCAGCCGCGGGGTGACCTTCCTGCCAGCCCGCAGGACCTCATAGAGCTGCCCATGGGCACAGTACTCCATGATGATGCAGTAGCACGGGGCCTGGGTGCAGACTCCCCTGTCAAAGTGAACACACAGTGAGGAGCAGCAGACAGACAACTGGACAGGAAGGGTGACCACCACTTTGTCCCAGACACAGCTTAGCTCCTGGATTGTAAAAACCTTCCCAAAGAACTTTATCAAACAGCTCTTGCCCTGGACAAAGTTCCTGACAAGGGTCACAACCTACTTGAAGGCGATGATGTTGGGATGCTTGAGCTTCCGCAGGTGCTTGATGTCCGTCTCGTTCTGATCCCTCACTTTCTTGATGGCCACCTCCTCGGCCCGGAACTTGCCCAGGAAGACAGCTCCCTGTGCCCCGCTGCCCAGCCACTGCAGCTCCGAGATCTCCTCGAACGGCACCTCCCACGTGTCTGGGCACAGGCGAAAAAACGGGATAACGGAAAATGTCAAGGCCACTAAAACTGTCAGACCGCACCAGGGCAGCACCTGCCACCTCCTGCACCACAGGGTGGGCTCTTCTGGGGACAGTAGGGGACATCTTCTCCTGGCACAGCTGAGGCACACACCACATGTGCTCAGCCCCAACAACCCTTTCAGCCATCCCAGCCACCTCCAGCCTGCTCATTCCCATCCTTCCAGCTGCTCTTTCAGAGCTCACCACCCTGCTAACCACTTGGGTGAGCCACTCCAGCTTGGCAAGCAGCAATTTACCATACCAGAGACCCTGGACTGGCAATTTTGGGAGGAGATCCTCTACCCTGACACTGAACAAAGTGCATGACTCCATTGAAAAGCATAGACTAGAAGAAACATTTAACATTCACTAAGTGATATAAAAAATATTGAGGGTCTTTTTCACTCCCTGGAATAAGCAAAACTAGGAACTAAAAGTCAGAGGTGGCAGGTTGTAAAACACAGAGCAGCAACCACCAAGATAGCCAACACAAAGCACATCAACCACCAGCAGCAGGCACAGGAATAGGTCCTTCCCACACCAACACCATATCTATCAGTGTCAAACAGGCAAAACAACCTTAAGCAATTCCTCCTCTTCAGTACCTACACACATTTGTAGGGATAGTGCTGGAGTGGTCCAGTGGCACTGTATAAACTGCTTCAAGAGAGCTGCACCCATCAGAACAGAAACACCTGTTCCCTGTCAGTCACCTTGAAATTACCTTAAATCTCACCAACAGCAGGATAAAAGGCAAGCAATTGTTTATTTACTGTAATTCAATAGAGATCTAAGTTTGGAGAATAAATTATTTAGCAGCAAACCCAACAAGTAACCCACAGATTTCTGAAATAAAAGGAAGTCACACCTGTACAGATCTCTGCTTCAGATGACTACAAATGTGTGCTCGTCTCATCCAGATTCTGAGCCACTGGGATGTTCCCAGGGCTGCAGCTGGGATTATGCCAAAGTGTCCATTCTAGATACTGTCATGACTGAAGGGAAACTTGTCTATCCTAACTGCCTGTGGGCTGATCCCAGTTCAAAGCTTTCCCCAGGATCATTCCTGCGACAGGCAGGCAGTGGCTGCTCTCTCCCGCCGAGCGAGCGCTCCCCAGGCACAGCCATGGAAAGTCAGCTCCCCCCAGAGCCAGACCCCAGCGCTCCTTCTGCTCACTGAACTAGAAACAAAAACATCGCTCATCCACAGCAGAAATTCCTTCCGCCTTGGCAGGGCAGAGTTCAACCCCCAGCACACGTTCCTTCCCAGACACAGAGCTATTTTCTATACTCATGGATCCGCTCGCAGCTCTGAACATAAACTGGCATTTAAGTCTTTGGACACTTAAACACTAAAAGATGTTAAAGAAATAAAATAATTAGATAATTGATAAAATTGATTAATTCATTCATAACTAAATCAAGAAGATCTGTATTTCCATCTAATTCACAAATGCATCACTTCTGAAAGGAAGTGGCAAATACAGGTGATTTTTGTGGGTACTGATGAACAGTATTTTTATACGGACAACAGAAAAACGATTCTGTTATACTGAAACAGCTGTTTCTTTCATAGAATCATGGAATGGACTGGGGTGGAAGGGATCTTAAAGCTCATCCAGTCCCAACCCCTGCCATGGGCAGGGACACTTTCCACTATCCCAGGTTGCTCCAAGCCCTGCCTGGCCACGGACACTTCCAGGGATCCAGGGGCAGCCACAGCTTCTCTGGGCATCCTGTGCCAGGGCATCCCCACCCTCACAGGGAAGAATTTCTCCCCAGTATCCCATCTATCCCTGCCCTCTGGCAGTGGGAAGCCGTTCCCCCTTGTCCAAAGTCTCTTTCCATCTTCACCTGAGGGAAGTCTGTCCTTCCTGTACAGGGCACAGAGCACTGACATTCATTTCCATGAAGCATCTACAGTTTGTGAGCAGTAATGGATAACTGTATCACCTTGGAACCCTCGTTTGCTCTTAATATTCCCTATCAGGTAATATTACCTTGCTCTAATATTCCCTCTGCAACGGCAAAGGCTGAGAGAAGCTGTAAACAAAATAAGCCAAAGTTCATGTGGTTCCTTCTGCAAAGTCATTTCATGTTTATTTGGGAACACAGATCCTCTCCCATATCCCATTTGCATCCTGATTGTCAGGGGCACAATTCAGGAAAGGGATTTCAGTGTAGTGACAGTGAAATATCCCACATCTTTGGGAATATCAAAGAGCCAAACCACAGGTAACATACAGTGCAGTAGTCAGACTCTTCTGGGCCTAAAGAAGCCAGTGGGATATTTCCCCTAAATAAATTAAAGTGTAATAGCAGCAGGAACTGCGCAAGAACTTGCGTTTCTGAGGTGATTAAGAACCATTTGAGTAGAATGATGGGAATCTATTTCCCATGGGGAAGAAACGCAGAAGCAGCCTGAGCCGTTGAGCCAATCTATTTGGAGGAAGTTTTTCCCAGCACTGGCTGCTCTCCAGCACTGGCACTGTGACAAGAAGCATCTCTGGTTTACACAGACCCCCCCAACACAAGCACCCTCCAACGGGCACCTTGCTCTCCAGGTACACACAAAAACTCTCACAATGATGGTAAACACACAACTTGTGAAAGGGAAAGCGAAAGCAGCTCCTGGAGACAGCTTCTTAATCCAAAGGAAATGGCTGGGAAGTCTAATGAGTCTCTAGGAAACATAAACAAGTCTTGCTTTAAAGTGCTGGAGTCCCCACAATTCCAATTAAATAACTGGTAGACGCAAATTAAAGAACTGAGTGTATATCCCTGAAAGCACTCACCAACAGCCTTTAGAAATCAGGGTAAACAACTGGAAAAACCTAGGAGGGAGAGATTTTATGGGTCAAACTCCAAGTGCTTAAACCTCAGCTAATCAGCTGGCACTAAACAACACAAAAGCAAACATTCCCCCTAGGAATGACTTCTCACCAAGCAGCAGTTGGCATCACTTGGTCAACCAGCACAGAGCCTGTGGCAGCTCCCAGCTGACCAACGCTCTGCCCAGCCCGTGTCCTGCAGGGAAGCACAGGCACACCCCTCTTGGTGACCATTTGGGTGCCAGGAAGGACACTCAAGCAGTAATTTCTACAAGAAGATAATGCAGAATCATGTAAAAGCTGTTCTTATCTTTTCCCTCTTTCACCAAGTCACGAGCCAAAGCTTCACAGGCAATATGGGCTCAAGGACATGAAACCTGTTTGTCTTTTACCACTTGCAACCACACCACCACCACCATGTCCCAAAGCATGGGCCTGCAGGACAGCCAAAGCAAGCGGGCAGGGATACCAGGGAGCAGCAAAAAGCACCACAAAGCACCTGCAGGCAACATAAAATGGTTTGGGTTGGAAAAGATCTCAAAGCCCATCCCCTTCCACCCCCTGCCATGCGCAAGGACACCTTCCACTACTCCAGGCTGCTCCAAGCCCTGTCCGACCTGGCCTAGGACACTTCCAGGGATGGGGCAGCCACAGCTGCTCTGGGCAACCTGTGCCAGGGCTTCAGCATCCTCACAGGGAAGGATTTCTTCCTAACGTCTAATCTTAATCTCTATTAGTTTAAAACCATTCCCCCTTGCCCTATCACTACCTCCCCACGTAAAAAGTCGCCTCTCCCTCTTTTTTACAAGCCCTCTCTAAGTACTGGAAGGCCACATGGCTGCAGATCCAAACTGGACTCCTACCCCTGTTGTTGATTCAGCCCAACACAAAGGATTACTCCTGGATGAGGCTTTAAGTAGTTGTCTCATGAAGAAGGGCAAAAAAAATCATCTGCACAGATCCATGGCATCAGCCCAAAGCTGTAAAGCAGCTCCCAGGGAAATGAAAAGCCACCACAATCCTCTCCCTGCTGCTGAAAGAGCCCCAGACATTTCCTCAGCCACACAGCACTTGCACAAACACAATCCATGCATCCTCTGTGCTTTTGCTAAAAGACAGCAAAAATAAAAATAATCACATACATCAGTTACTGAACTGCTGGTTTGTATGTAGCTGATGAAATGCACACAAAGATGATTTTCTGGTGGCAAGAAGGAAGAATGAGATCATCTGGAAAAGAGAACATGAATATTCTCACAAAATCCTCAAGTTTCAGCACAGAAGCAGTTTGAAAAGGTTTATCCTTGGGTAACAGAAGTGTAGTACTGCCATCAGGGTAACAGATGTCATCAGACCTAGACAACTGAGCAGCTCCAGAAGAAAAAATAATAATAATTATTTTAAATCTTCTTTTCATTCCCCTTTCTAACAGCGAAGACACTGAAAATGCAGCTCAACCACAGAGGCTACATATAGCTGATCCCAATTAATCCTCAGCCTTACCACATCTGTAGCCAGTTCATATCTGCCCTTTTAGAAGGGCCTGATGCCAGCAGCAAGCTGCAGAATGCCCCTGGATGTGTGGTTCTGAACATGCTCCCAACACAGAGAACAGCAAGACACCCTGTGCGCAGGAACGAGCTGTGTGTGTGCACCCTCCAGCCCCAGCACTGCTCTCAGCTGCTCCTTTTCATTCGTTAGTGCTTCCATCTTTTACTTTGGTGGCTTCCATACAAAAGCGAGTGTCCCCTGTGGGCCACCAAAGCACAGATTGCACTGCGGTCTCCAGTGCATCTGCTGGCCCAGTTACACGGGAAACAGGATCTCTCTGTCTCAGGCAGCTCTCCCAAAGCCACCGGTCCGAGGCGACAGGGACACAGCAGCACAGGATGGCTCCGAGGCAGCAGTGGAGACAGGTGTGGGACACACAGAGGATTGCTGGGAGCGGCCACTGCCCCTCCACATCTATGGCCTTTCCCTGGAAATTTTTTGCTTCACTTACAAACATGGAGCATCCAACCCAAAGCACCGTCACACAAACACTGCCCAATGCCTACTCTGAATGTCATCCGACTGCTCGGAACCTCCTCTTCCTTCCCAAGGGAGACTCCTCACCCAGACAGCCCCTTCCAAAACTGTCCACCCACTGTGCAATCACCCCAGCAGCCTTAATCACCCAGGGAACTTTCTGTCACTGCTTTTATTTATCGTCTGAACCACATGTGACACACCAAGTTTACAACATGCAAACAAAACAAAACCAACTGTGCCAGAGAATTTCAAACCAAGCAAACCCTTGCACACAGGGCTACTGGTCAGGAGGCACCTGGAATGCAGAGGTGCATTTCCTGCTCACTTATGAACTGGAAATGACTGACTCTAGGAAGTTGATTTCAAGGCAAATTCATCCAACACGTTATTTAACAGCTCCGTTTCCTCATATTAGGAGCTGCTCCCCATCCCTCTGGGGTTTAGATTTGAACCACTCCGACAGGTTTCTGACCTTGTATCTTATAATTTGTCAGTGCCAAAAAGCCATTTGATTACCACTGAGTGATGCTCAAAGGAGACTTTGCCCCATGGTACTGCGGTGGCCAGGCTGTTCCCATTTTCCATAAGCTTCAACCGTTTCAGCTCCTTAATTCTAATGACAGCCTGTTCTTTTCCCATCTGCCACCTCCCTCCCCCTGTGCTAGGGGAGAAATCAGACACCAACAGCAGACCATACTCTGCTCTTTAGCTTTCAGTATCCCCTAAAGATACATACAGAGATAAATATATAGATATATAGGTATATATGTAGTCAACTGGGACATCACTTATTCCCAAGATACAGATTTTGTATGTATTTATACTCACATAAACTTACACATT
The DNA here is from genome assembly GCA_013398955.1 of Callaeas wilsoni. NCBI lineage: Eukaryota > Metazoa > Chordata > Aves > Passeriformes > Callaeidae > Callaeas > Callaeas wilsoni. The sequence goes on from VWPU01016035.1 coordinate 28,013, forward strand.
TATGCTTACACATCTAAATGAAAAAGGTATAAATATTAGAGAACATATTTCTGGAAAGACAAGTACTAAAAGGTATTTTAAAGAGGAAAATTACTCCTGAATAAAAAGAAATAAAAGTCTTTTTAAAAGAGAAGCAATACTCTTGCTATTTGATGGTCAACTGGGGACAGCCTTCACCTGGAGGTTCTTAAGTGGAAGTGCCTATGTCAATGTTTTCCGGCTAGCATAAAAAACCTCCAGAAATTAACACAGGGATTGTACCAAGTACTTCAACACAATTCCTTCTGATCTCCACGCTCAGTCCAGATTCAGGCCTTGTCACAATGGTCCAAGCCATGGGGCAGAACAGGCAGTTGGTTTTGACTCCATCACGAGCTGCCTTTGCCACACATGATGGCTGTTGGCTCTACAGTGCAGGATTTATCCTTGGAAACCCGTGACAGGGCTGGACGAGACAGAAACGGCCACATGGAGAGCTGGGGAAGAGCCCTGGGTCACTTCCCCCCTCTCACCCCAAGCAGTGAAGGTGGTTCCCTCTTACCTTGCTGCTGCAGTTTGTAGTCGGTGGAGTAGGCCTTGCCTATGATGTTCCACACGGGCCGCAGGCACCCGAAGAGCCCCTCGAGGAAGCCGCCGCTGCCGCTGCCCGTCCGGTTGAACTGGACCTTCACGTCATCAGCGGCACCGCTGGTGTCCCCGTCCCCAGGGCTGCGGGTGCCCTGCGGGAGCCCTGGCTCGGGCTCGTCCTGCTCCCGCAGCTGCAGCACGCTGTTCTCGAACTGGTCGCGGGCGTCCTCGCTGATGCTGGTCAGCACGGCCGCCGTGCCCGGGCTGCTCACGCCCTCCAGCAGCTCGGCCGGCAGCGAGCCCCGCTCCCGCACGTCCTCCAGCAGCTCAGGGGACGGGCGGCTCCTGGCAGCGGGGTGCTCGTCGGGGAACCTCCCCAAGTCTTTGTCCTCACAGAACGCTTTGCCGATGGAGTTGGGAGAGGAAGACAGGCTCAGGCGCTCCTGAGTGCTGGCCATGATGCCGTGAGTGTGCATCAAGGAGACGGCCCGAGAGGGTGCTCAGAGCATTTGTAGGACACAACTCACATGTGACATGTGGGTCCAGTACCTGAAACAAGAGGAAAAAGAACAACTTCCAATTTTTTATTTAAGTATTTTCACTACGTGCAGTTTCGCTGAGGTGAGCTGATAATTAACTAGACTTTCCAGACAGCCGCTGATACTTGGTAAACAATTACTGCTCTAAAAGAAACAAATAAATGGTTCCAACAGAAACTCCACTCAGGCAATACTCTCGGTAACCTACTGCAGGAATTGCCCAGTAAACAAACACCACGATTTTAAACGAGAGCCTAAAGGTCAAAATCATGAAAGATTCTTTGCAGAGTTCCCATAGCGTTATCAGACTGAGGCTGGCCCCAACTCAGCTATGGTTTGAGTCCCACCACTGTTCCTGGACCTGGCACTGCCCGCACGCTCAGGATCGCTCTGCAAATCCTCGAGACAAGGTGTTAGAGAAACAAAGCCCGGTGATACAGGTACCTTGAGTCCACCAAGGGCCAGTTTGTGGCTGCTCCCTCAGAGCCTCACCTAGTTATAACCATCCTGGACCTTGGATTGACCCTCCACGACCATTGTAGCAAGATACGTTCAGTTCTCTAACCACATCCATGTCATCCTCATAAGCAAGTAAAACCTTGAGAGTTTCACAGAACAGCAGACCCTCCTCTCCACTTCTCCCCTGCATGAGCTTCTGCGAGGGTGCATGTAAAACAAGAGCTGGGATCCCTTCTAAGAAGTGCCCCCATCTCTTGCTTCATGCTCCACTGAGAGGTCTTTTTTCCACACCCCATGGTGGTGCCACCTTCCCACAGAGCCAGGTTGATGGCTGGGGCTCATGCTGCCAGAGCCGCCCACTGCAAAAACAGTTTTTTGGGATAGTCCCTTCTGAAACAAGAGGCCGTAACGCTGGGCCACAAGTAATTAAGTGAATTCAGCCTGCAACATGGAACAAAGTCCCGTTTTAAATTCCATGAGAAGCTGAGAGGGGGGTAAAAAAAAATGGCCTTAACAGAAAGTATTTCCTCAAAAAGTAAGATCAGTTATCGTGGGTACAAATTTCCAGGCTCTGCAAAAAGCCAATGAAAGGGAGAAAGAGGTGGCCAGGTAGGACACAGCCAATGGCAAAGGAACAGCTCAGTGCCTTAACGTCTCAGGATGAGGTCACTGCAGAGAGGAGAGATAAGCCCTTCAGCCTGCAGGATGAAAAGCTCCTGCCCTGGGCTTCAGCCCCTCTCCAGCAGCAAACAGGAAGAGCCAGGAACCTGGATTACCTTCCTGTATCCTGCCTGATCACATGGGGTTTGCATAAAAGCTTTATTTATGTTGTAAACTTTGTTCTTTAAAAGAAAGCAAAACAGCAAGTGAGGCAGAGGTTGCAGCACAGCCCAAACCAGTACAGGAGCTGAATCAGACTCGTATGGGAAGCTGGAGAGTTGGTTATTCCCGACCTGCTGGTGACCAGCGTTACAGTGAGCAGTTCCCCAGTGTGGGAAGCTGCGGTGTGACCTCATAGCTCAATTACTACTAGCACTAGTTGTTACATTATTGCAGATTTTGTTACTGATAAGAAAATGCTTCAGACCTGAACAAAATTTCAGAAAAACACCAGGGCAAGCCCAGCTCAGTGTTCCTGGGCACAGACCCTGCTCATTACCTAAAGTCACAGAGTGACAAGTGATTGTTTAAACAAGAGCAAAACGTGACCACTGTTCCTACAGAGAAATCTGCATTTTGTAACACAGAATATTAAGCAATGCAAATAAAACATCATCCAGGTGTCCTGCAAGAAACCCAAAAATAAAGGCCAGAATTCGAGGTAACAGTGTCCCAAAATACCTCAAATTTAAGCCTTGGGAAGTGCATTAAGGATTAAATCAGACTTGGAGGATAAAATAACTTTGCTGTTATGTGACTCTCAAGAGTACACTACTACAGTGCAAGGTTTTGCTTTTACATTTCTATGCACTTTTCTGCTTCTGGAATGTTTGATTGTGGAGATTTAACAGGGAATGAACAGCTTTTCACTACACAGCTCAGCCAAGACCAAAGCCCCAGACTCAGGGACATTGGGTCTGTTTTCCCAGATCAAATTGCCTTCTTCAACACTGAGTTGTTTCAAATAAAAAAGAGCCTTTAGGCACAGTGTCCTGCCACTTTACATGCCCCTGTGTGTGCTTCATGGAGAGAGAAGGCATACAAAAGTTATGGAATTATTTTCAAACTGGCATGATACAGCCTTATTTAGGCCCTTACATAAGCAGCCTGATTTTCAGAGGTGTAGCAAACTTATTGTTTGGAGAGCATGAAACAGCAGCACTTCTTTTAAAACAACTTCCTATCAAGCCAACTTAAAGCAAAGTGGTGCAGAAACCCTGAGAGGGGGAGAAGGTGGTTTCTGCCACAACACATCAGTGCTGACTTGTTGGAGAAATCAATTTTTTTAATTCTCATCTACTGCAGTAAATTCTGCAATGTGCAACCTCTTGCCTTAGCAAAATGTGATTTAATCAAATGAAATTAGGTTGGTTTAGATCTCACCACCTCTTCAAACAAGGGAATAAGAGCATTTTCCAAATGTTAATGTCATGCCTCCACTATTCTTTTAGTCATAGTACCAAAAGGCTGAGATTTTTCATGTTGAACGCTTCCCAATAAAAGAAAAGGCAATGAAAAACATTTTCGTGAAAGCTTTAAGTTTCATTGTATCCAGACTGCCATTCAGGATGTATTCATAGGGGCATGTAGTGACAGGACAAGGTGGAATAACCTTCGGCTGAAGGAGGGCAGGTTTAGGTTAGATATCAGGAAGAAATTGTTCCCTGTGAGGGTGGAGACACCCTGGCACAGGGTGTCCAGAGAAGCTGTGGCTGCCCCTGGATCCCTGGACGTGTCTGTTGCCAGGTTGGATGGGGCTTGGAGCAACCTGGGATAGTGGAAAGTGTCCCTGCCCATGGCAGGGGGTGGCACTGGATGATTTTTAAAGTCCCTTCCAGCCCAAACCAGCCTGGGATCCCATGTCTGTGATCAGCATGTGCATCTTTAGCTTTTCCAGGGAAAGGCAGAGCCCACGGCTGTGCTATTTCTACCCAAGTGATGCTCCTGCTACAGTGGCCTCCCAGTCAAGAGCTGGAAGCTCCCTATGTGGGAGGACTGTGCACATTTAAGAGATTGAGATTTCACAGAGTGCTGTTGCACACACAGAATTGAAGGCAGACCCTTGGATGTGAACTGTTTTGATGAGTTCGTGCACTCTGCACTAACAAATTTCTCCTCTGTCTGGAAGGAGATTCAAAGTTCAGTGTAATTTTTTATGATCACAACTTCTCGTAAATGACTCCATTTCCATGCAAAGTATTTTTTTCCAGGCAAAATCCCATCGTCCCCAGACAAAAGGAGCATGAAACGCACCTCTTCTCGGAAGAGTAAGGCTGCACCTCAACATGTCAGACAGCCCAAAATTCAGTTTAAAACTATAGAATAATGAGAGTTTACCTGAAACACCAAGTGAGTGAATCAGCTACCAAGGCACGCTCTCACCTTGCCTGATATTGTGTCTGTTCCTGGAAAAAGCCATCCAGGAAGTGTCCTCACACTCTCCCGGAGCCACCAAAGCACGAGGCTGCCTATACAAGTTCAATATTTATAAGAGTGTCAACACAATGGTCAGGTTTGCAGACGCAGCTGAGTTAACCCAATGCCTTGCATGGACCATTACTGAAGTTTCTTCTTTAAAGTTTCTCCTTTAGAGAGCTGTGCTAAAAATTGAGCGGCAAATCAGACACAGCATTCCAGACACAGCACACAAACCCAAACAAACAGAAAGGCAGTGTGCTGGAAAGGTGGTGTAAGCCCAGGGGCCACCACTCAGACTCCTCACAGCCCAAGTCCCCAGTAACACTAAGTTGGCTTCCTTGAACGCTATTTCTATCTTAGCCAGTAAGCAAAATCTCTGCTCGCACTTCCAGCATGCAAAGGGAGTAAAAGCAACTGTCTGACCCATGTTTAGGGGCTGAAACAGAAATTACCTGGCAGAAATTACCCAGGTGGTACATGGAACTACCATGGACAGAGCAGATTCCTGCCCAGACCACTACTTACAGCCAAGCCCTGGAGTCTCCTTGCTTTTTCCTGGTACTCAGTGTGATTTCCTCCTGGCTACAGTGGGCACAACAAGGTAATTACATATTTCCTCACTGATAACACAACTGGAATTTATGTGTGTATCATCTCAACTAGTGGCTTATGACAATGCTTTAAAAAAACTACAAAAAGCGTGTCTATAAAGTACAGTCATCATGTTCTCCTGCCCCTTGTGACTCTCTCTCAAATTCTACAAGGAATTTTTACAACAGGTTGATGCACAGTCCTCTCCCATCACTGTACAACTCCAGCACAGGAACAACTGAGAGCTGCTGAACTGGCAAGTCTCAGAGCTTTTGTTGTCACTTCTGACCTTTGAACCATGTGGTGTTACTACACAGGATTTCAATAGATTTTCTTTTCCTGGTCTCTTGATGAAGAAAATGTTACATGAGTGGATCAGGTACTCCTCTTCTGCCACACTTTTTACACTACTCTGAATATAGGCTTGTGTTTTGCATGGCTGCTTTGAAAACAAAAAGTAAAAGCAGATTTATTAATAGAGAATGAGTTACCCATCACCAAAAGGCAAACTCTTTGTTTTCGGGAGGGCTGAACTTTAAGTTACATTATTAATTACATTACATTTTTCTAAGTTACATTATCTGTTTTGTTAGGTTGCAAAAAAAGAAACTACACTATGAAGCATGCCCACATTAACTTGGTATAACCCAGCCCAGGCTATGAGCAAACCTTTAAGCCAGCTACGGAGTAGCCCAAGGCAACAGCTTGGGTGTTTTTAAGCCATCAGTCTCCTTCTCAAGACACACTGCTCCTTCAAGGAAGCACTTTTCTTCCCATCTCATACCCACATGAATGCCCAACCACAACCCAGCCATATCTTTAAATATTACAATTATATTGCCAAAACACGATCAATTGCTGATAAAGCAGGTGAAAATTCTTCATCTGATCCAGCTGAGATTTTCTGTCACTGCAATAGCTCTGTTTATATTTCTGCATCTAAATATTTCTCTACAACAAACAGCAGGTTTACCTGGGAAAGTGAAGTCTTGTAACACTGGCTTTTTTGTGCTTTACACTGCTCCTTCAGGTTGTCAGAAGGACACTATTTCTGCACTTCCTGCAGAATCCTGACTTGAACACATACTTTTACTTCCTTTCTTCAAATAAATATTTGGATGCCACCTCAATATAAGACGACTTCCTTTTGCAGATACCATAATCCTCACCTGAGTGATGTGGAAGTAGCTGCTTAGGGCTCACAGCTATCATAATCACCATCATCTAAAAATGTTAATAGAATATTTTAACATAGCCATGGGCATTAAGCATGTGAGACCACAGACATGTAACTATGATGTATGCAGTCTGTGTTATCACAACAATAGCTTGACTTCATGATGATTTAATTTAGCCTTTATTCAATATATTCCACCTATCCAGAATTAGGGACACATCATTTTTGGAAAAGTGATTTTAGTTGTGATATCCTTTTGTCTGTGGCTGTACCAGTGAGAAAGAGAACCCTGTCTAGCTCTGTGGCCTGAACCCTTTCTGACAACGACAAAAATAGCACCGTGTACCAGCCACGAAATATCCATAATGGTCGAATTCCGGCTCTGTGCAGAGCCAGCTGCAGGTTTGCTTGGCACCTTGCACATCCCAAGCAAGCCTGCCTGAGGAGAAAGAAGCGGCACCTAGGCTGCAGCAATGGGATGAAGCCACAGAAGCTCAGGAGGTTCATCCATCCCCCTTTCCTGCTGCAAAGCCAAGGGAAGGGTGTGCAGGCAGCCAGGGCTCGCCCCAGCAGCGCCTCCAGCTGCCCTGCTCAGCACTGCGCTGGTGTCTGTGCCTCAGCACACAAAGGACTCGTCCCGTGCAAATTGTCAAGGAATTTTTTTAACCGGAACACTTTGGCAAACACTGTGCTGTGGCAGGGAGTTTTGTAGCTTAACTTTGTGTTGTAGAAGGTAACACCAGCTGCTCTTCACTTTGCATGCCTTTAATTCCTTTCTTTCTTCAAACAGCCAGTTGTTCACTGCTTCAGTGACACCTGAACCTATTATCTCTTTAATTCCAGCTGTGATTTTAAAAATTATCCCATCCTCCACTCCAACATCTTTTCTCAGGTCTAACAATTCTCATTTGACCTTCTCACTCAGCATATGAAACCTGCTCTGAGTCTTTGATCACCTCTTTTCCACTTCTCCTGTATCACCGTAAGAGTTATAGAATATAGAATCGCAGAATAGTTTGGGTTGAAAAAAATTATTAAAACCTTAAAATTCATGGGCACGGACACCTTCCACTAACTCAGGTTGTTTCAAGCCCCAACCAACCTGGCTTTGAACACTTCTAGGGATGGGGCAGCTTCTCTGGATAGTTGAGGAAGTCAGACCACAGCCAGGATTCCCAGAAAGGACAGAATGCCACAGAAATGCACAAAGGCACAATGATCATTTTGGTTCTTCAGGATGCTGAGCTAACTTCCATGAGTTTCTTACAACCTAAGATCTCATTCTTGAGCAGAAAGAGCTATGTCAGAGCCTAATTCTGACTGGATGTTAAGGTTGAATTTGTTTAATCAACACTAAATTGAACCGGTATTTTATCACCCAAGTTCACTAGAGCCTTCCAGTACTCCCCACAGGTGGCATCCACAGCTATTACCCTTAACACCTTCCTTGTGCAGTCTCACAGCCTAAACAGAACATTTCTAAAGTATCTGGATAAGGGAAGAGAAGGTGGGAAGAGTATGAGTAGTGCCATCTCCAAAGCAGAGAAAAATGTTTCAACATTACCATCCTTTTATCCCTACTCTTATTCTGTATCATTTAACCAGTGATCTGTCTGCCAGCCTGGTGTCTCTGTCATTTAATAGCTGTTTAGTCTCTTTAAGAGTCTCTGGTAAGTATTCCTGCCAAAATCCCAACAGATTGTATCAACCAGATCCCCTTTCCTAGCATGCTCCTGTCTCCTACAAAGACATTTAATAGATTTCCAAGGCAGGCTTCACCTTAAAAGAACTGGTGACTCTTATCCCCACATGCAATATGTGCATCTGCCCTGGCTCTCAGCATAGGAATGAATTTCTACCTCCAACACCATGAGACAAATGTTTCACTAGAACCTCCTTCAGCATAAGGTCACAAATTTGTGGGGGGTGGTGAAGCAGTGCTTGATTTGGAAAGAGAAATCAAGCATTCACTTCTTTTATTTCCTCAAAAGGAACAAAAAGAAATAAAAAGGCAACAAAAACTCATCTTGGTGAAGAAGAGAGACAAAGAGCCCATCCAGTCTCCCGTGAGTGCAGGGAGACCTCTCCAGTGGCAGGGAGAGCACGTCCTGCTTCACCTGGCAGCCCTGCCAAGCGCCGGCTGGGAAATAAGCACGTTACGTAACGGCATATTTTCAGCACTACACACAGAAATGCTGCCTCTATCCTGCAGAAGGTATTTTTGGGTCTGCTAAAATGCTACTGTGTTCTTCCAGGGCTTTGCATTCTTCTTCTCAGAAATTGCATAATCTGATGCCATAGGAAATAAGTGGTGTTGCATAATGACTCTCGTATTGGCTGCAGGGACCAGGGACCGCACGTTCCTGCTGGAGAGCAGCCCCGCTCCGAGCCCGGGTGCTCGGCTTTGGGAGAAAGGGGAAGCCACCAGCCACCTGCCTCTGGGGAGCAGGGGAACAAACCAAGGACCAGGCAGTTACTTCACGAAAATCAGTGTAACTGAGTCACCCATTTGCTCTTTGTTTCCCTCCCCACGGCTGCTGCATGTCGTGAGCTACGTGCACACAGGGAACACCAGCAGCTCCACACACCATCTCACCACTGACCCCTCCACCACAGGCCCACCAATACACTGGAAAACACACAGCTGGGAGAAAGACTGCCTAAATGCTGACTAGCCTTTTATACTACAGAGTTACTACTGAAATCTGTCTCAGATTAAAATGTAGAAATGACCTTAAGTTACACTCTTCTCTTCCGCCTTTCCAGCTGTCTCCATAGCAGGAAACAACTTTTCGAACCCAGTCACAGGCTTCAGGCTCTGTTCTTTTCTCTTCACGCTTCCCAGTTCTGCAATCTTACCTCATTGACAATCCTCATGTTATTATTGATCCATATGTTATTCTGTCACTATATAATTACTATATGTTATTATGTTACTATTACTAAATAACAACAACAAATTTAAGGATTCAAACTGAAATATTTTACAGCAACAAACACCAGAAAAATTTCCAGTTTAGTTCAAAAGGCCTTACAGCCTCACTGACATTGCCACATGAAGGCACTAAATGTTCCAGTCCTAGCAACCAATCCCTATTGAATTCCAAAATTCAGTATTTTGGAATTTCAACACCTCCTAGAATTGAAACACCCTATTTTCCTCCAAAGAGTAGCATTAAAATTAATTAATGTCTGAAAGATCTTTGAGGATGAAGATCAATATCACAGTGCTGCTTTCAGGAATCCAGTGAATGAATCAAAGTCTCACTTTAATTCACGTGAGGTGTCAGACTGGTCTCAGGTAAACTCACTCGCTCCCACGCTTGTTTTTATTTTTATAGTAGATATGAATTATTCAACATTTGCAAAGCACATTCGACATGTAAAAGCTACTCATACAAACTTCTCAGCACTAAGAGCTTATGTGCTTCACACCCAGTATTAAAGTAACTCAACAGCTCTCCATAAAAGTACAGCAACCTCTGGGCTAGGTGCAGTGCTCTGGCCCCTGTCACCCCACGCCAGGTCCCAGCCCGGGTGCACCTGCTGGGAAGGAGAAGGACACTCGAAATCCTGGCAGCTCTCGGATGGGAAATGACAGCAGTACCAAGTTGTATTTAGCAAGCACCATACACGAGCAAAGAGGATTACTCCTCGACAGAGGCAGCACAATGCCCCGCGCAGGAGCCGCTCTAAGCCCGTATTAGTGACGGCGCAGGGTCAGAGGTGTGAGCCTGCTCCACTACAGCTTTACGTGCCGGTAACACACAAACGGCACAGCCCTGGGGGTGCATCCCAGAGGAGCTCCTGAGGCCTGGCTCATGCCACCCAACCCTGCAGAGACCAGCACTCAGCACACCCCAACGGGATCACTCTTGGGCTGATGGCCCAGCCCCTGAGGATCTCCTCAGGCACAGAAGGATGGTGAGGCTGGACCTTCTGTGTTTCAGCAGGACAGTCACAGCCGTACAGCTGCGTTACTGATTTTGGTGTCCTCCAGAAGGCAATAGAGATGGGAGACAGGAAAGGACAAGCATTCCTGGAATGAATAGAATGTGTGCACAGAGACGTCCATTCCTCCAGCCCACCATGCTGGATAAAGTCCAGCCTCTCAGCCCTGCCAGGACTTTCTCCTTCCTTCCCTCACAGCACCTCGGTGCTACGTTATCAACAGCTCCAGAGGGAACAATGGCTCCAGAGGGAACAGCACCAACAATCACAGCTTCACCAGAGGGTTATAAAGCACAGACCTTACACAGACAAATCTGCTCTTCCTCCTGGCCTACACCCAACCGTTGCCAAAGACTTTGAACCCTCTCCAAACACTAACTTCTCAGTTGAAGTTGTAGCAGGGAGAGAGCACAAAGGTTAAAGCACACACTGGGTTTATAGGGGTGGGAGTAACTACACACCGAGCTGCTGCTCCTGGCCCAGCCACAGCTGCCAACTTCGTATTCAGCCCTAAGAAGTCTGTGTTTTGGGTGAAATATCTACCCCCCACTCCCCAGGAGATGAAAGTGATTTGCTGCAATGTCACAGAACAGGAGCCTACAAAAGCCTAAGCCCTTGCACGGGATGTATTTGCCAAGGAGGGATAAAAAACAAAGTCCCCTAAGCTGGACAGGGCTTGGTGAAGTGCCAGACTCCTGAGAGCTTCAGAGGTAACATTTGCCTCAGTTGACTCATTTGGATTCAGTTATGGTTGAGAATTCACTGGAAGCTGTACAGGCAGTGGACCTCCTGCTGCCTTCCTCCACCGGGATCTCAGGTGACAGCTTGGCTAAAAGGCCCCATGCACCTTCTCCTGCCTGCCCTGGCCCCAAGGACCAGAGCTGAAGGGACCCTGCACTGATTTAAAATCTGCTCACACAAGCCATGCCAGGTTTCTTTTTTTGAGAAGCCCTACTCTTGAAATTCCACTCCGCACATCTCAACTGCAGACAGCCTGGAACAGGTACCAGGTGGGAACAACTCCAGCCTAACCAGCCACCATCTCACATTTGCTATAAAAATGTCCTAAGAAAACAGGAAATGCTTAAAACTTTTCTTATCCTGCCACTGCTTAGAGCAGACCCATGCTTAAATAAGTCCTAATTGGGAAAGGTCTTACCTAGGAAGAGAGTTTCAAATAAATCATTACTCAATTTTCTGATCCACTGGAGATAAACCATGTGCCTACTCTTTACAATAGGAGATGAAAGAGGGAGGTTAAAAATGCAACCAGAAAAACCCCAAACATGATTAAACCCAAGTTCACCTATAGCTGAGGAACAGTGGGAGTCCCCACCACATATTCTGTGCTAGAAGTTACTTGCTAATTCCAGGCACAGGGGTCAAAATGAATGCCAGCTATAAATTTAACTATCGGGCAGCAGAGGACAAAGACAAATCTGAATGACAGGACCGTTCTAGATCAAAGACTCAGACTGGAGGCCCCAAAGACAGGAAACAAAACCGGTGTTAGAGCAAAACAAACAAACAAAACCCCCACTACATCAAAATCTGGATTTATTTGTGTTTCTCAGTGGAAGGCTGTCACAGACAGAGGTTCAAAGGGCTGCCTCTCTCTAGAAACAAAACCCGTATACATTCAGGAGCACAACAAAAAGGATAGGGACAAAAACTTTTAAGCCCATGACAACTCTACCCTCCTCATTCTAGGGTATCCCAAAGTGTCTGTGGCTACCCACACAGCAGGTACTGTGGAAAGTGCCCACACTTCCCAGCCAGACCGAAGACTGCATCTCTCTCCTTTCAAATATTTTCATATTTTCTCCCTCAAAATTATTGATCCAAATACATTCCTTCATCTTCTTCTACTGAACAGATTGCTTACTGCTAAAATCAGTATATCCAAACACATGGGCCTGATGTCATCTTTCTCCAGAACTACTTAAAATATCCCATTTTTCATTTACTTAAGGGAGACATGTGGTTTGATATGATTAAGCTACTGCAGCACCTAAACCACCCCCCAAAACAAAAATAAAGAGCAGCTCTTCTTTTCATTGGGAGAAAACATGACATCATGCCCATTCAGGTGAGCAGGAATATGACAAATCTTGCCCCAGTGAACAGTATCGTTAACTGCAAAGGTACTCCCAGCTCCCTCGTTTATTAGGAAAATGAGGGGTGAAAATTGTGTTCAGCACATCAGAGGCAGCTCAAACTGCTATTTTCAAGAATACAGGAGCAAATTGCTACCCGGCTGATTGAAAGAACAACGCACCTCCTTCATCTCAGAAATAAAATTAAATTATTTATCACTGTAACACACAAGAGGAATCGTTTGATTAGCCCACAAGGGAAAGAAAATTACAATTCTCCAAAAGGCAAAAATTACAATTCTGCCTCTTTACACTATCTAGTAATTCTTATGTCATTGCCTGTATATTCCATTTATATCCATTCTCCATTGCTATTCCCTTCCCCTTTAAAAGGGGGGCACAAGAAGATAACGTGCAAAATTGCAAGTGAAAAATGTCCAGCACACCGACAGGCAAAGGCCAGGCCAGCTCTCCGATTCATAAGCAGTGATGGATAAATTAAGGTTTCATGTTTCCTCTTCCCTTTCTCAGCATCATTTTTTCAGCCCTTTCCCATCACAAATGCAACATCCATCTGTCCTTCCGAAATAAATGGCGAAAGGGGAATGCTGACCATGAAACACCACACACAAACACACACCCCTCACAGAAACACATTTTCCCCCAAATACTCACAAGGATGAAGATTGTCTATGTGATGCTCCATTTTCTTGTTTTAAAAAGATGGAAGGCAAAAAAAAAAAAAAAAAAGAAAAAAACGAAAAAAAAAAAAAAAAAGGAAGTGTTGCAAAATAAAAGGAAATTCCACCCACACAATCCTGCAGCCTGCTGCAAAGAAGCACCGAGCGTGCTGACGTCACGGATTCATGAATGGATGGAAATCGGGCTGGATGGAGCCCGGCGGGGGCTGCGCACCGGCAGCGGGGCCGCCAGTCCCCGCCCGCTCCGGGCACCCGGCGGCCCGAGCCCCCCGGAACGGCGGAGCGGCGGCCGCGGGCATCGCCGCATCCCGGGAACGGCGGCGGATCAAATAACAGCCATCTGCCACGGGAACCGAACGCGTTCGGCAATCAGCAAAGGAGTTCATCACCGCCCCGGCTTCTTGCGGGATTACAAACCCCGCGTATTATTATTAAAATAACTAAATATAAACATGTAGCAGGAGGAAGAAGCAGGGAGAACAATAGGAGGCTTGTGTTCGATTAGCGATGCAAAAACACCAGTAAAATAAAAACGGGAGCATTAACAAAATCCCACATTCAGCTCCAGTCAAACGTTCCCGGCAGCGGGCAGACAAGCTCACAACCTCAGCACCGTCCAGGAACAAAGATCAGAGCAGGCAGAGTTTCACACTCGGGGCTCGCTGAGGAATGGTGGGCACAGCCCCCACGGATGCCAGCCCCCACGGATGCCAGCCCCCAGCCACTGCCACTCCAGCTCCCATCCCGAGCCATCGGAACACACTTCACTGCGCAGACCAGAGGCAAGGACACCCAAATCCTCGGCAGAGTCCTGGTGACTGCCTGCAACAGCAGCCGTGATTCACTTGGATGTGGACAGGGAGGAAGCACAAGTTCTGCTTTCTTTTTGTATCTTTGAAACATAAGGGAAGGAATGGAGGGATGAGCACGACGAGGAATGAAGGTCAAAGTTTGAAGGATAACCTGGGCTTGCGAGCTCTGCAGTTACACTGTCTCAGGGTTGACCAGAATTCATCAATTTGGCCTCAAACTCCTTCTGAACAATTTACAGCCCCAAAATTATTAAGAGACAGAATTTCCATATTTTCACCACACCAGCAGGAAGCAATTATTCCAAAGCAGTGTGTCCCAAAACTTCCTCTGGTGGGGCGCATCTGAAAAGAATGTCTGAGACAATCCTACCTTTCCTTATGGAAAGTGGATAACATGCCAAAATAAACCGGGACTGGATGTAACAACAACACAGATCTGGGCTGGAAAACCAAGGATTTTGTGCCTACTTTATCTCGTGTGAGCCAGCACCACTGATACCAGCTTCTGCAAAGGGAGGAGGAGGGCTTGCATTTTGGACTGTGGTTTCTGAATTGAGATTTATAAATCTGGCTAGGGAAAATGAAAAGAAATGCAAATTTCTTATTACCTACTTTCAAGATCAAAGAAACCACGAATTTAGTTTTGCTTTAGAAAAACCTCTTCTTTAAGAGCTAAAAGTCACCAAAGCACAAGACTTCTGCCCAGACAACACCAGTGCTGCAGCCTGAGCACTCCTGTAGCCAAGGGGAAACAGGAGTGGAGGGACAGAGAGACATCTCCTCTCCAAAGGGATCACTTCATGCCCCCATTTCAGACCCCAGCTGCACCTGCTTTCACTCCCTGCCTTGCCTTGCCTCCCCCTCCAGAGCCCAGCACTTGGCTCTACACCACCATGAGATAGAAACAGCTCCCAGATTTCCCTGGCATTTTCAAAACAGACAAAAATGTTAATTTACTCTCTTACCCTAAAGGGATCAATTCAGGAACTAGAAGGGGGAGCACAGCAGCACATGCAAGAAGCGGAAGAAAAGGAGAAATATCGCTATAGAATAAGAAAAGTCAGAATAAAAATAGAAAGGAAAATAATTTTCAGAGGTTTCCACAGGTTAATTGCAGTGACATTTACAAAAAAAAAAAATACCCAGCAGAGAAAATAAGTAGGAACAAAACCCCAGGAAAACTGCAGGAGAAAAAGAGCTTTCAGATTTTCTTGTCCATGGTGGCTTGGTTCAGTATCCCAACACTCGATTTCATCTTTGCCTCAACAACTCGGGTTAAAGTTTTTTAACACAAAGGTCCTGAATTTAATACAAGGTAATATCTTAACTCATTGTGAAACAAAGAAACAACCCACATTGTCCTAAAACTGATGGCTGCTACATAATTATGTTATGTTGCAACCAGATAAGCATTTTCATAGTACACATTACACAGCTCCTTTGATCAGTAACTAAATTGATCAATATTAAGAAAGAGAAATTATTCTCCTCCCTCTCGCTCAGACAAAATCATTGGTAAAATCAGGGAACTCAAGCATCCGATGCTAAATACAATTTGGCTCAGTATTAATGTGAAAATAGAGGGAAAAATGTACTATATACTACAAGGGTATAAGATACTAAAAAACCAAAGTTCTTAAGGGACCACAAGAGTGTCAGTGAAAAGCTGACAGGCAGCAGGATTTCTGAAAGGAATTATGGGCAACCAAGTAACTAGACCAGTAGGAGAAATAACAGGCCACACTGATGGCAATGGGTGCAAAAGGAAAGCCAAAAGTATTATTAAAAATTAACTATTCACCATATTTGAAAAATACGAGATAATTAAGTATTTCCAAGCCAATTAATAACTAGTAGGAATGTTATACAGCATCTGCTAGGCATAACATTTCTAGCTGGCACATCCTATTGATTTGAGCCCAGTCCTAAAATAATCATTTAACAAGTTCTCCAATCCTGTGACCTTCAATTTTAATGAACTGGTGAACAACTAAAATTGCAGAAGACTGAGCATACCAATATTATGCCAATATTCAAAAATAGCATACGTTGTTATTTGTAGGCCTTGGCAACTTGGGAAAAAAACCCTAAGGCAACCTTTGACAAGGAAGGATGTTTCTGCTGCCTCGGACCAAAGGCTGAGTTATCCCAGGATCCTCCTCTGACAGTGGCCCGTGACTGCCACACAGGGAAGCACAAACCCAAAGCAAATCCTTAACACTTCCCGTGGCATATTACACTGACAAGAGCAGAAAATTAAAAAAAAGGTGCGAGTGACTCAAAGGTTAATTTCATAATTATGCACTAAGGCTGTTAATAAACCTACTCAGCACACACTTGGAGGTACAAGAGGGACTGCTCTGTGAAAACTTCCTACCTGGATGAGTAAATAAGTGAAGTGAGACTGCAAATGATTCTCCAACAGGCAAATGTCTGGGTAAATACCTGCATAGGTCAGGTGGTGAGAGGGGCATTTCATTGTCAAGTTCTAAACACCTGTGAAATCTTGAATCCACTCTTCCCAGCCCTAGGCACACATCCCTCCTGTGAGTGTCCTAACAGGGAGGATGAGACAGAGGACAGGAGGGAAGGGAGGGAGGAATCATGGAATCAGATTCTTGTTCATGCTGTCATTATGTCCAGTCCTGGTGCAACTCGCCTTTCTCTTCTGTAAGGAGCAAAGCTTCCACGTCACATCCTTCCAAACTTGCTATTTACAGAGATTTATGACTAGACCCTATTTTATGCCCCACACATTCCAGAAATATCAGTTACAGGAGACTGGAATATCTTGAAAAAATTGAACGCTACACAGTAGTATAGGCCAATTTATTTTATTCTTTTTCCTTTTCTTCACTATTTTATATCTCTCTTACACACTCAATAGCGCAAATACAGCACAATTTTAAATCAATAGTCTCAATGGCACTTTACTAAGACCAGAAATGAAATTTATGTATTTAGCAAATAGGATTTTATCCACAATGTGCCCAGACCTGGGACTCTGTGAAGTCCTCCCTGCAGTGGCAGGTGAACAAGACTGTAATTTGACAGCAACAGCGTTGAGAGCTGAGAAGCGTGACCAGAGGAAAAGAGAAAAAGCCCCAAAATGGGACATGTGCAACATCCAGAGAAAGGTGAGCAGCAATTCCAGTCAGGAGCCCTGTTTGGAAAGGGAGTCTGTTTACAACAGGACAGCCCTGATGATTTCAGACCCCATTCCTGAGCCACCAGAGCCCGTAGCTGGGAGGTGAGTCCCACACAAATTAAGGGGTAAAACAAAGCTGGGGGTAGGTGTTGGTGCCCAAGCTGCTCCTCCACAGGCAAAAGGGCTGTGCCCAGAACATGGCTCAGAGCCTCTCAGATCGAAAACTTGAGATCTGCCTCTGCTCTCTGAACTGCAGCTTCAGTGAGCCACCAAGAGATCTCTGGGTCTGCTTAAACACGAAAGCAGGGAGCTGGAAACAGGCACAGACTCACAGATCTGCGATATCCCAAGGGAAAGCTCCCCTTCTCCTAAGTGTATCCCTAAAAGCTGCTCAAGAAAACTCAGACACTTGTACCACCACTGCACAGTCTCCAAATCAAAGTACTACCAACTTCTGTTACCCAACAGTGAGGTTACTCACACAAAGCCACCTTCCACACTGTTGCCTGTTGTGTTTTTGAGTGTGCTCTTCGAGCCATGATGGGTAGGAGCACATAACAATTACAGTGACTTCCTTTAACCTTGTATTGCCTTCAGCAACACTCCAGGAACTAACAATAAAGTAGAAAAAAAGACACTAAAGGCACTAAAAGACAATGACAAGACAAAAAGCATTAGGCATGAGGTTAGTATGGATTCCTTTTTTAAGGAGTTTCTGAGTGGTTTCCCCTCCTCTTTCCAGGTGAGCCTTCCTTTGGGGTTCCAGTCTATGTAGTTTTAGGAGGAGACACAACATTGTAATATTAAGAATATGCACTAATGAGGCTGGGAAAGTTCAAAAAACTACATTTGCACACTTTCATCTTCTGAAGGATGGCAGCCCAGCTCCTGAGACATAAAGAGAAGCTCTGGAACTCCATCAGGAAGGAAAATGGTGCTACATAAGAGACAGTGTAACTACTGAAAGGGCAGATAACTCAGCAAATGAACAACAGCCTCCCTCGACTGACAGTGGTGGTGGCCAGCTGAGCAGAGGCCATGCGAGACAACCAGATCTATTTGTTCAGGGAAACAGGCACAAAATAATATCCCTCCCAGAGAACAGGCTGAAACCACGTCTTCCATAACAATAATTAACTCTAATATGGTTTCCAGCAGCGAGAAATACTGAAGAAAATATTTTAAAAATAAGTATTCATCAATAGCAACTATAAGGGACACTTGTACAGCCAGCTGAACCACAGACACTTTTCCTCTGCCAGGTGAGGAACCTGCAAAAAGCAATGAGACTTGACAATGAAGCTTCAATATTAGTGCCATGTGGAAAGAGAAGTCCTATAATTTATGTTATTGCTACAAAAAGACATGCACAAATGGGAAGCTATTGCAGGGAGGAATTAATGAAACTGAAGAAGTGATTAAAAAATGCAGTCCAATTCCCCAAGGTCAAGTGTTGTTCAGAGAAAAAAAAAAAATCACCTGCATAAATATAGAAACAACTGCTGAGCAGCTGCACTGTAGATAAGGATTGGGGATGGAGAGGATCAGAGACTGAGCACAAATTATAAATATCCAGTTGTCACAAACAAGGCAACTTCTATCCATTGACAGGAACACAAATTCCTGACCCTCTCAGTTTTGATGAAGCCTTTGGTAAAGACCACTTTTGGGAAAGGCTTGTTGGGAATGTGAGAAACCACTCCAGAATGACAAGCAAAGGCAGACAGGTCATCAGGTGAGCTCTGAGGGACGGGGGAGGTAACTCAGAGAGGTGGCTCAGTCTGGACAGAGCGAAATGAGAAGCTAAGAATGAGATATTATATGTTTCTATCAAATACAGAAACAGTTTCTGCAAAGAAAGAGGGAACTCATGCTCCACATCTCCAGTGAGTAGGAAAAGCAATGGACTCAAAGAGCAACAGGAAAAAACTACTGTGAGAAGAACTTTTCTAAATGGTATACAGTGAAGGGCCAGTCTAAGGAACTTAGGTTGTTTCCTCTATTAGAAAGGAAAAAAAACCATCTCACAGAAACTGTCCAGCAACAGTGATACTGCTTTGATGCAAAAGATCAAGATGAACTTTTGGAACCTCTGAGGGATCTTCTGTGAGGATATCGAAGCACTGAAAGCTTTGCAGCAACAGCAAAAGCTGAAAAATTCCTCCGATCTTTTGTAGTGCATGATCTCCCCAAATTAAATCTTTCTGTCCTTGCTACTCTTACACAACCCATTTGAGGAGTATTATTCAGATTTTCTACCAAAAAACCTACAAGACCTGCTGAAGCCCATTAAGATAGCAGAACTCAAATCATGAGACTGCCAGAATAAGGCTCTATATTTAGTACCAACAGTTTTCTCCGTAGTACTGTGATAAAGTTCCTTTAAGAAGAGTGGATCAGCTCTATGTAAATATTCTCAAGGCAAACAAAACCTGCTCAGCATCTTCCTCCCAGACTCATGTCACTCATGAAGCTCTCAGTAGGTTTTGCTTCAGAGCTCACTGCTTTTTCTTCCCTCCCTCCCAAGAGACTTCTGCTCTCCCAGTGCTCACTGCAGACCCCAGAAGAGCCCTCTGGATCTGTGTGAGGTATCACGACGCAGAATTACTCAGTTCAGGAGATGTGACAGCACTTTAAATAGTTACTGTCACAATTAGCAGAATATTGGGGTTTAGAACACTGAATCTGTCAGCAGTGGGGTTTGGTCCTTGTATTCAAGCACCATGTTGGACACTGCAGTACGATGGAGAAGGCACCCCAAAGGGGTCACTGCACAGCACCCAAAATATTACCTGAATTAAATCACAGAACTGATCTTAAGGGACAACCAAAAGTTAAACAGACTTCACCCAAGGGGCACATCAAACTTCACCGATGTCCTAATACTCCAGCTCAAATCACCAGCTTTGTATTGCCCAGGATTTTCCCATCCAGGGAAAATCAGCACCACATTAGTAAATTCAAGTCATGGCTAAGAGAGGCTGACTGAGAGCCGTGTTCAAAAGCACATCAGCTGAAGCATTAACCCTGGGACCTTCCAGGGCTTCACGGGAGTGCTTTATAACCTCCAGTCCTCGATAAATGTCACAGTCCCCCTTAGGGACAGACCTTCCATCCTCGAGCCTCCTCTACTCACCACTATCATAGAGAGCACTCCCATATAGAGTGCCTTGTCTATTAACCACAAAAAATCAGATAAATTAGAAGCAACAATGTCGATGAAGCAACTGATGAATTGTCAGTGATCAAGCAAGGACAGGGTGGTTCAAGTGACTAATTGCTTTCAGTGAGATGGAACCAGGTTCAAATCAAGGGAGAATTCAATTCTTCAGCAAAATACTTCACCTTAATTATAGCTCGTAACAAGAGACAGCCAGAATCTAAATATATGGATGCTCTGCCTCTACAGCACCCACCACTCCTCACAGAACGGGTAAAAATTGACAGCTTTTATATTAAGAAACAAATCCCAAAATGTAGCTCCATCTCACATCTTCCTGCAATCCCACTCAGAGGTGGCTCAGGCACATCCTAAAATTACGTATCTGTAGCTTTCTCTGCACGAAGCATCTCTGTACAACAAAGATCACACAAACATAAAGAAAATGTATAGAACAAACCCATTTTCAGTCTCCTCGAGTGAAACAACTACATTTTCTTGCGTTACACAGATACCCGGCCACTAACTGAAGAAAACTCTAGATAATTTTATAGACAAGAATAAATTATTTTTCAACTAGCACGTACAAAGAAAACAAGAAACTATTTTTTACATATTCTTCTAAACTTAATTCCCCAAAGCTTACAGAGTTTTTATAGAATTTGTTCCTTTTCAGTTCTTTATTTAGACAGATATATGTGGTTTGTTAACATACAAGTTTTACCACTTAATTTTTAGTACATAAAATAGATGTAGTTAAACAAAAAAAATTGCATCTATGACACAGAATCAAGACATTATATATTCCTAGGAACAGCAATATCCAAAACAAACCATGAATCTCTGCATTTCTGGAACTTTGCTGGCATTTCTACTCCACCTACAACAGCCAGGATTCCTCTGAGAATCTGCATTCTCCAGCCAATCACCAGGGAAATACCATGTAAAAGTATTTATAACAATGGAAAATAATATCCTAAAGCTACTCCCTCACAAAATCAATACGCTTGAATTAGTAGATTCAAACGCTTTCAGACTCCAAGTTATATTGGAAAAACGTAAACACTAAGATTAACTTCACCTCAGTCTATGCACACACCCCCTTGGCACCTGTCCCGTCCTGTTACCCCCATGGGAGCTGGATCCCATCAGGTCTCTGCAGGTTCAACAACATAAAACAAGAAGGTGAACTCAGCTCATCCCTGCCTTGGAAAGGGAAGTGTATTTAGAATTTAGGGACAACAGCAGGAGTGAGCACATTATCATTTGAGATCTTTCTGAATTTCTGACTAGTTACTACAATCCAAATATCAACAGCTGCTGATACCTGATCATTGTTCCAGATGCACTGGAAGCCCATGTCCTCTTGGCTCACTGCACATGTGCCTCCTCTTCAAGTCACAGAAATCAAGCTGTCCTTGGAAGCTGCACCATGGGTAGTGTTTAAGACAGTCCAGCACCGAATTCTTCTCTCTAGAAAGAACAAGAAAGCTCAGAATCCTGCTGAAGTGTATTGAAAAAATGCTCCCAAGATCAACCCAGCACATCCTCTCAGCACATCGTGATGTTACGTGGCACATTCGAAGGCAGCAGAGAACATCCAAAATTAAGTATGCACTTTCAAAAAGAAGCTGGGAGTAGAAAAATACCTCAACATATTTAGTACATCCTTTCTTAGCACAGGCACACACTCTATAATCCTTTTATGGTACAATTTTAATCTAAATTAAGCAAGCAGCTCCAGTAAAAGAGCTCAGAGCTTTCCACATTACAAAATTACATCAGGACTGGATTAGCCTGTAAAATAACATACTTCAAGGTAATCTATTAATGATATTTTACACTTCATTTTATACTCAAACTCCAAGATATTTGTTTTCCTAATTTTAAGCAAATTTTAGGAAAAGCATAACTTATTACAGTCCTCCTACGTACATACAACCCAAAATATCATTATTCCTGTTACTACCAGAAACATGCAAGGAGAGAGACAACAGCTACTGGGACTCCCAGTCCTGAGCCCATTGCATCTTTCTTCCACCTCTCTGCCCCCCAAATTTAACAGGCTGCAAGACTTAGCCCAGCTCTTCATAAAATTAAAGATAAATCAACATCTTGAAATCACAGCACTTTAATGCAAACACTAAACCACCTGGTCTTAAAAGAGTTTCTCTCTCCCCACACATATTGTTTTCCTTACATCCTTCAGCATCCTTCACGATCAAGCTCCTACAGCACTGAGGAAGAGGGTTAGAAATACCAGCACCAGCGTCTTGCCAGAATTAAGAGGCTTTAGACAAAACAATCCACGTGGCACCACCTGCCTCACGTTCTGCACCACAATTCACCAGCTCTCAAGGCCACTCCCAACGTTTGCAAAGTTCAGCATATTCCTAATTTTTTGCTGAAATAGGAGCAAGAGCCAACCGTATTTGAGAAAAACACTAAGTTTTGTCACCACTGGCATTTCATTTTAGGTTTCTCCTTATCTTTGCTGGTTTGCCACAAAAACTGGTAATTCCACATTCCCAATAAGGAAAAGCTTGTGATGTTCAGGTTAGGCTACATTGAGAGCCTCTATTCGGGCAACAGGAGGATGATGATATAGCAATATTCTTGCACAGGAAAGTACCAATTTGCAGCCTCTGTGGCCCCATACCAGCCCTGCGTTAACTATTCTAATTACAGAACAATTTCCAAATAAAATCTAGAGTAAACATACATGTATTTTAACAGTTTTATTAGACAAACTTCAGAGTTTATATTTTAATATATTAAAAATGTAAATATTTGCCTTTGTTCACAAGAAAACAACATGGTTCTACTAAATCAATGAAAAAAGCCTCAAAAGCCAGTAATAATAATTTTTACCACTATTTTAAGACAGGAATGGTGCATGTAAACACAAGGTTTATTTTCTTGCTTAAAAAAAACAAACACTGTAAGCAATATTACAGATGAAACAATAATAATGATTGAAAGAAACAAAACCACACAAAAATAGGAAAAAATGTATTGGATGTACCTTATCCTTGTAAACACAAATCATATACATGTATAGGAGACAGCAGAGAAAATTGGAGAGATGTTCATAAAAAACATGAGACACCAGATGCCCAAAGTTGGCCAAATGCCACTGGAATAAATTACTGCATTTCCCATGAAAAAAAACCACAGCTTTTAAGGACAGGTTTGAAACCACCATTTGGTAACTGGCAGCCAAGGTGGGAATGGTCAGTGCCTAAACGGGAAGGGACTGGTGGGGCTGGAGGACTTTCAGCACCGGATGAGTTCAGCTCTTCTGCAGTTCCGTTTACCACCACCTTTTATAGCCTTCGATTGGCTTTTAACACTTGCTTTCCCCATCCAACCCGAAAGATTTCCTGCCTCTGTAATCCAGTCCAGAAGCCAGCATGGTGTGTGGCAGCTTCAAGCTCTTAAAAATGCATAAAAGCACTTACTCACCGGGTAAAAACTGCCAGTGTGAACAGGACAGACCCAAAAGCCAAAGGTGTACAATACAGAAAACAGCCCAGCTGGGAATAGGGATTTTCTTTTTCCTCTTTAACATAATCATCGTGGACCCAAAGAATTCTTTCACTCTAGTATTTCTCATGCTACCAAAATACCAGCAGAATTCTGAGTATTTGGATACAAGTGCAAACCCTTGCAGATGGATTTTTGTTTAAAGAACTGAACAAACAAAACACTATTTGCTTCGAAAATCTTCTACTTGTGGTGAAAGCCGAGCTGTGCTGAAATCAATAGGACTGTTGGCATTGTTTTCAACTGAGCTGGAATTTCATTTCCTGTACCCCACTTCAGATCTGCTAAAAACCACTAGAACACAGTTTTGACCTTTCACAATAACATCTACAGCTCAAAATAGAGCTTTTTGTGTAAAATAAATACTTACAGGGCAGGTTACATAAACAGCATGAAAGCAGCAGCTGTGGCTGGTTTCTTCAGAGTGAAAACTTTGCCCCCAGCCTGGCTGCTCTGGGGTAATGATGTTCCTGTTCCATACCCAGGCTCTGAAGCCTTGGGAAGTCCCGATCCCAACTTGGCAAGGTGGGAAGGTTTGTTATTCTAACTGTTGGCTGATAACAGCTTATCAGTAAGTTTTCAAAGGTTAAGCTCAACACACATGCATGGCAAAAGTGCAAGGAAAGGACAAGGGAAATGTTGAATTAGCGCTCTTTCTCCTCCTGCCCCTGCAGCAAGGGACAGAACTCTCTCACACCCCATGACCTGCAGCAGTGCTAGCAAAGAAACTTCAACCAAAACTCCTGTTTGAACAGAAAACATCTGAGAACCCAACAAAAGTGCTTTCTTTCAAAGGAGGAGCATGCTTTGCCTGCTGCATTCCCACTGGCTGCCACACAGGATGGACAAGCTAACCAAAATCTTGAAGTTTGGTCCTTAAATACCAGGCAGTTTTATTACTGCTGCCAAATTTATCACTGACACCAAGCTCCATGACAACTCACTGGAAAACAAAAAGAAAATAAAATCTTCAATTTAGGGCACACTATGATTTTTATTTCTATCCCAACCGTGTTACTGAACTGTAAAGGGCTGATGCAACCTTAAACCAGAAAAAAAAAAAAAAGCCCGGTTACAGACTCATTACTAATTCATCCTGGCTGAAGCTGCATACCAGCAGCTGCTGCCTCTCTCAATTAACGGCAAATATTGAACAGTATTGTCATTTAACGGTGTTTACTGCCTGCTGCCCTGTCCACTGCTGCATTTTCAAATGCTCTGGCACAATTTAAAGCATCAACACTAATAAACAGAGCTTAATTTAACCCCTTATGTATCACAGCAGAAGTATTTTACTCCCTTCCTACATTCATTAGGTGCTTGGCAGAAGCTGAAGCCCAAGGATGCAAGGTGCCATCAAAATGGTATTTATAATTCAGAGGCCCACGGGGTGCTTGGCTTCCACAGAGGGCTGAGCACAAGTGTGAAAAATGATGGGAGTAACTCCAGCAGAGCAGCTCTTTAGGAATTATTGCCAAAAAGTTGAAACAAAAGAAGAGAAAAAGGAGGAGACCACACATTCAGCCTCTGCTGTTGAAGATTTAGAAAAATAAAAACCCAAAACAAATGGGGAAAAAAAAATAAAAATAAAGATACAGCCATTCTTCAGGGAGAGCATATCAATGCTGTGATTACTGACGACCCCATCTCTGCATGGGAGAGTCAAAAGAGCCCAAATTTAGACCTCCTTTCCCTCTACTGTGGCCACAGCTGCCTTTTGGCCAGGCTGGGTTTGAAGCAAATGATTATACAAGCAGTGCAGCCAGAGCAAGCAACTGGAAGTGCAGCACTTCCACGCTGCCTCCGCAGGCACTTCCGTGCCCTACTTGCTCCGTGGTGTCACGTTTGCTGGAAGCCACTGCTGTACAAGGGACTGTACAGATCCCACATTTCATTTCCACGCTGTGCTCCCAGCACATCAGCAGGAGGGAGCATCTCCAGGCTCTCCTACGAGCCCACTGCCAGCTGGGCCAGGGCCAACATGTGGGTACCAAGGACCTGGAGAAGGGAGGGGATGCTGAGCCAGCCCAACTCGACTACAAGGTGCATACTGGCAATTTAGATACTACAGGAAAAGATCAAGCAGCTTCTGTACCGAATTTATTAGAGTAGAAGCTAGGATAATGCCACTCCAGCTGATCCTGAAATTGGGGGAATTCAGTTATTTCTGAGGTACTGGACCTTTGTTCTACCCCTTCTGCAGAGGGAACAAAGCATGGGAGCTCCAAGGAGTGATGCTCTGAGGGCTTGTCAAATACATGAGGGAATGGATTGGAACACTAGGCAAGTAAATGAAGGCCCAGGCTCTGGCCAGGGCTCTCTGTGAACATTCTTTCCTGGGGTTAGCATCTGGCTGCAAGTCCCCTCATTTTCTCAGGTGCCTCTGCCTGGATCCTGTGCAACTCCAACACCCAGCCTGGTTTGCTGGGAGGATTCCTTCCCTCCAGGTTCCCCTAGCGCCTTTGTGCCCAAGGGGTCTGAGGTGCTCAGATATATCAGGTGATATGACTAATACCTGCCATCTGCTCATTGTTACCTTCCCTCTCCTCTCCTGAAGAGGAGTCAGCACCAGAGTGCTTCTTCTACTCGATCTATTTTAGGAGCGTGGGCTTTCAGCATCCATGCAGCACTGCTTTCAGCTAGAAAACTTAAATCAAAGAAGTAGACCATGGTCTGGCAGGGAAAATCGAGCACTAGGTCCTGTAAAGGTCTCTGGCAAGGCTCAGGAACAACCCTTTTTTTGAAAAAGTTATCTCCACTTCAGCGTGCCCAAGGAACAGAACTATTGCCCAGGTTTCACTCCAGGCCACAGAGCAGGGGGCCAATGAGATCCAGGCCTTGGAAAGCATCCCACTGCTCTCCATGGAGACCAAGGCAGCCAACACAGCTTGGAACATCAACAGGCAATGTGCTGCAGCACTGGGTTATTCTCTGCTTCCAGGAGTGAGGAGCTCCTGGCCAATCACACCACCTCGGAACAGACCAGGGAACAGAAACAGGTACCAGAACTGAGGGCACATCTCAGACTGGGGGGAAACCTCAACTCACAGGGAATATAAAGCATTGCTTCTACCAACAGCTGCTCTCCATATGTCATGGTCAAGGGGAAAAAGCAAACTGGGCACACAAAGGAAAGATGGGGAGAGAGGCCAGCGGAGGATAATCTGATTTCACTGTATTTCTTAGAGGAGCTGTGTCAAAATGCAAAGAAAAAAATCATCATAGTGTAGGAGGCTGGAAGATTTGAGATGGAGCAGTGAGGAGTCTCTGGCCCCATAAATGTTTAATTTGAGCAAAGCAGCAGATTAGTAGTAAGCACAGTTCTGCTGCTGTTGCTGAACCGCACACTCCTGCTTTGATTTCTAGATGACACACAGTGAGAACGTAAGTAAAAAAATAAAATAGAAGAAAAGCACCAGGGAGATTTTCATACCTGGCACTACAGACAGAGCTGCACAAGCCAGCAACACACTCAGCTCCCTCCCTTCTCTCTGCTCAGGGCAGCAGCACGAGGGTGAGCAGCACACACGGAGCTCTGGAGTGTTCCCAGCCCTCGGTTTCACAGCTCTGACAGCCCAACACAGTGCAGGGGATAACAAGAGCTACGGCACCGCACCTGAGGAAGCAGCCAGGGCTGCAGATCGCTGATAAAAGGCACTATGCTGCCTGCTAAGAACACTGTGAAACTGGAGAACCACAGAAGGATGATGCACGTGGAAACACTGAAGAAAATGGATCCCCAGAGTCCTGGTAGCAGGAAAAGGACCCACTTGGAACTGTTCCTCTTGCAAAACTGTCCCTACAAGAACTGACTTTCTCTCTGTGCTCCTTTCCTAACAAAACTTATTCTTTTCCCCATCACTTCCTTGAGTTATTCCCATCCCACTCAAAACAGTAAGCTTAAATTGGTTAAATAAATCCTGAAAAGCTGCTAATTAGTGTTTCTTCCTGTCTAAAATGCAAGAAGAGTCTGAAAAAGAAATTAATGCATTCCATGACCCCTGTGAGATCTCCAGATCCATTCTTCTTCCCTTTCCTGCTCCTTACTTCCCTTAGAATGCCACCTGATCACCATTATCTGCTTCTTTCCCCTCCACCATCAGAGAGAAGCCTATTTCCTTTCCCTATTTATATCTTTCTCATCTCAAACTTCACTCTTTTTCTTCCTTCTATATCCACCTGCTGAAATTCAGACAACTCCTCTGCTGCCTCTGTCAGCATATCTAGTCTTCCTCCCAGTCTGCAAGCCTAAAGAGAAATGTGGCTTCACTCAAACCAAGCACAAAGGCTCAATTAGACTCAGATTTTATTCCAGCAGCATAACTGTTTTATCGGAATTATGTCACTTATCCCAAAGCCAGCTATGCCCAAGAACTGCCTGGACAAGCTCAGAATGAGAGCAGGAAACCCTTTGGCTTAGCCTTCCTCACTTCAAGTAGGGGAGCCTCATCCAGCTGCACACACTGGTAAGGTAGGGAATAGTGCACAAAAAATGCTACTGAAATCTGGTAAGGTAGGGAATAGTGCACAAAAAATGCTACTGAAATCTGGTAAGGTAGGGAATAGTGCACAAAAAATGCTACTGAAATCTGGTAAGGTAGGGAATAGTGCCCAACAAATGCTACTGAAATCTGTCCAGCCTCTGGAAAACCTCCACACAACAAGTGAAGGTCATCCATGAGAACGGATTTTCTCTTTTAAAAGCATGAACAGATTTAAAAACACATACATTAGCATTCTTATATTTTGCACTCTCCTCAAGGCTGAGAGTGTATTTGAGAAAGTGACCGTGAGATGCAACTCCAACAAGGAGTTTTCTGCTTGTGAAAAAAACTAGGAGGAAACAGAAACCCACAGCACAGCCTCGATTAACCTCCAAGGACACAACTACTCATTGCAAGTACAGACACACGAGAAGTCTCTTTTTCACTGTATTAAGCTGCTGGGGAAAAACCTTGCAACGCCAGGACAGCACCCTGGACTCCTCCACACACACCTGACGTAGGAAGGTATCACCTCTGATAAAGCAGGACCTCAGTTGTCACTGCTGGCTGCTCTGGATTTTCAGCTTCCCAAAAGCTGATGTCATGGCATTTTTCCTTGCAAAACAATAACCTTTGCAGGCCTCTGGAGAAAGAAGCCAAGTCCAAAACTAGAAAGATACAGATGACAATGAAAATGCTGGTGTGCTCTGCTACTCAAATGACAGAAAGCATTAAACATTTACACTGACACATTATTATATGATTCTACCGTAACTGCAATCTCCTGTGACACAACCATGTCATTTTTCCTTATGAGAAACTCACTCTGGATATACAAGGTAGATGGTACTGAGTAAGGGAAGCAGTCCCATCCTTTACCAAACCCCAGCTGGTGAGCTCACCCTCGTATTGTACCAAGCCTGCAGAAGGGAGAACACTCCAAGGCAGCAGCTCTTGGACAGACTCACAGAACACCTCAGGAGGCTCAGCCAGTCATGCTTTGTGCCAGGGAGGCTCCCTCCTTACCAGGACCGAGGTGACACAGTTACACCCCAGACCAGGATCCTCTGCCTCAGAGGAAAGCACAAACACATTAAATAGCTTGAGCCATAAAAAAACCATCAAAACCTCCTTCCAGCCACCACCAGAGCTGCATTTTACATCTTGCTTCTCACTGGAGAGCCAAAAGGAATCCTCCCTCACCTCCAGCTGACAGCAGCAGCTCCATCCCTCCAGGACAGAACCAGCTGTAAATATTGGCTGGAACTATTTATTCCCACTGGGGACTAGCAACTGTCTGTAATTGCTGGCAGCAGGGGGGCCAGGGGAGTCTCTTTTATGCCAAACAGCACACAAAACAAACCAAAAAAGAAAAAAGTAATGCCCCCTGCGTATACTGCAATACCTGAACCTACACAGCATTGATGGGGCCACTGCATCTGTGTTTAGGCTGAAATGAAAAAATTTTAGAAGAGCCATACTAAACTAAACTATGAAAGCTGCTTATAAGCAAAATGACTGCAAAGATGCTCTGCTCTGTCCTTTATGCTGTAGATCCAAGGTGAGGAAAGGCCACAAGGGTGTGTGACCAGAACATCAGAGATGGATCACAGGCCTGCAGTCCTGGATGTGGACAATGGTCCTAGCAGAGATTTTTCCATGAGTACTGCAACACTGACACAGTTCACTCCATAAATGCAATCTCAGTTTGCTAGAAATGCATTTCTGACTGAGCACAGTAAAGAAAATACACACCGTGAGCAGAAGACCCAGGTCAATCAATGCTCTGTGTGTGTATAGTTCAGCCACATCAACATAGACTGTAAGATATTTTTCTCCATTTTCTTCAACGAGAAAGTGTTTCGGAGTTCATTTAAGTTTTTCATAAGAAATTCTTTACACAAGCTGATCAATAAACCAAGGTTTGGGAAAAACAGACAACTACTAGAATTCTACTGTGGGACAGTATTTTCTACTCCTAACAGGTGTCTGTGTAAGCTAGGTTGCAAACCTGAAGGTCAAAGCTACATGCTGACTTGGATTTGTTGACTGATGCCAGGAAGATCAAGAAAATAGTAAAAGGAGCACCCAGAAAGAAGGCCAAAAGACAATTCAGTATATCTTGTGAAGACCAGGCAAAAGTTTATGCAGGAGGAAATTTTTGGCTGGGATACAAATGTGAACTAATCCCTGAGAAACAGCCCAGTTCACCTGCTGAGTACCTGCCAGCCATTCCGTAGGAACACAAGATGAATTTATAACCTGGTAAACTTCAAGCTGAAGAGATGGAGAGCAGTAGCAGGTGGCCTTTGATATCAAGGTCTTTGCTATTGCAGCTTCACTTCCTTCTCTTGCTCCAAGCAATCACTTGATCTCACATGAATCCCAGAAAGACCAAATTCTACTTAAGAGGTTGCAACAAAGCTCAGGAAACATTTTCTCTCAAAAGACATCTTGGGAAACTGAAGCAATCAGAATGATGAGGCTTTTTGCTCCTGCCAAGTGCCCGAGGTAACAAAGGTAATCAAAATAAAGGCACAAAATAAGATTCTGACTGTAGATGGTCAGTGTCTAATACGGGGGTGATATTCTGGGGTCGGATTTTGTGAATATAATCATCTGACATGACAAGAAAAACAATTTCCTTCAGCACATGAGAGGAGCTTGAAGAGAAGAAAAGAACACTTAATGGTCCCTTCTCTGGGTTTGCCCTTACTCTCCTCTGTAACAAACAGGTTGATCAAACCTCTTCCTTCCCACATGCTCCATGGGGAGGGAGGCACTGCAGACACAGGCTCGTTGCTCTCAGCAGTTTAAGAGCAAATGTGTTGTACAGATAATGAATCTCAACTACACAGGAACACATGTATTTTAACCTGAAAACCACAGAAACTAACCCTGATGTTGCAAAATATCAACTAGGGAGAGTGAGAGAAGGGATTGTATTTTTACCCAAGTGTGAGAACAGTTTCTCTTACTCCAGACATATCACCAGTTCAGAATGGGTAGAAGTATGTTCTCTAGGCCCTGCAGTATCTCCTGGAAGCCTGAACACACTGGTCCACCTTGTTGTGGTCATCCCAAAGACAGTCAGAGGGCAGGGCAGAACACTCAAATGAACTGCTCAGAAGTATTGCATTCTACACTCCCTGGGCCAAGGGAATAATGGAATGAGGTATGGAGAGTTCTGAAGCCAGACTGCTGATAGGAGAATAAAGATAAAGCACTATCAGAAATTAGTCCTAAAGATCAATCCTCAAGCACAATGCTGAGTTAGCTCCTTGCAAAGAAGAGCAGAGCAGAAGATCTTCCTTTAGCAAGGAGCCCATTTCTTCTCACAGGTCACTTATTGATTTTCACCTTGGGCTAGAAGGCTATTGGCCAGAAAACATAATGGTCCTGGTTGTGGCTACTGAGCACACAGCCTTCACAGCTGCAGCTGCATATGGGACTGTTGTCTAACACCACAACACCTTCTCCTTCCTCCCAGCTGTCTTGTTACACTTGCACTTCCAAAGGAGACTAGAAATTCTGCTTCCTGAGTAATTCCCAGTGAACCGCCACAGGGTGTTGCAGAGAGAAGGTTAAAGAATCCTCTCACACAATCCCTGTCAAGCTCCTGGTCCTTCAATATGCTGCTCACTTCTACTGCAGTGTCACAATCCAACACCTCAAGACATGAGAGGAGAGAAATACACCTCAGGAAAAGGTGGGAAAGGTACATTTAAAAAGTACATGATGTCACTCCTCCAAACATTTAAGTATGAGCTAGACAGTAAAAGGGGGTTACTGGAGCCTCTGAGCTGCTGTGCCCTCCCTGCTTCCAGCACCAGGGAAGCAAAGCCATGGGATGAGGGTCAAACTCCTGCACGGCCAGTGTAGCACGGTTTAGTGGGACTTGGTTGGGGAGAAAATACTCAAAATGCCTCACACATCAGGTTTGAAAGCAGAGAAAAAGCCTTTCTGACAAACATGCAGGTCAAAGAAAATTCCATACTCCTCTGACCTCCATGCCTTACTGCAAATATTCATATAGTTTGGGTTTTTTAAAAAAAAGGCACCAGAAAGAATGAAAATCATTCCTAATGCACTTACATGCAACATTAGTCTGTTTCCACTGGTAACTGCTACTCACCCTTCCATCCCAATTTCTGGTCCTCTCCCCTCTCACCACCAAGACTGAGAGCTGACATGTCCCTCACCCTTTCTTCCCATCTTGTTGAAACCTTATTTCCACTGCTCTAATAGTTCTTGACTTAACTGGGACAAGGAAAATTATTCTGGGCTTCTCTGTCCTAGCAGTTAGTCTATTCTCTATTAACCATCCAGAGCACTGCAAAATCATACTGAAGCCCCAGGCAACCATTCTAACGCTTCCTTAAATTCCTGCTTTAATCAAATTGCCCATTTTTACTGGACATGTCTCTAGCCATATATATATATAAACATATATATAAAAATATATATACGAACTTTTTTTATAAAAATTCTTCAGTGTTAAGAAAATTCAGAAAAGCTCACTTAACAGCATTCATTCCAAGAGCTCACAATAAGCTAAATTTCTATCCAACCTTAAAACAAAGCTATTCCTTATGCAAGATGGATTTTTTGCCCATCCTCTTAAGAAATATGCCAAAGCATTTACCATACTTAAGAACAGAAACTTCAGTAAATATTACACACCAATGAAACATATAATTGCATCCACTAGTTTAGGGATGGAGCTGAAAGGCCTGGCTTTCAAAAGCTGGCTAAGCAATGGCTCCCTTGGCCTGTTTTAATGTAAACTATCACATTCAGCCACCCAAGCCAAAGGAGAGGAATTTTTAGATGCTCTCATCTCAAACTCTGACCTTTATTTTGTATCACCTGATGTCCAGTATCAACACCATGGCACCGTTAATTTCTTTAAGGGATGCAAATTGGCTTCTGCACAACCCCATTTTTCACAGCAACATAATTACAAATTTGGTTTGGCTGATGGCAGCAGCAGTTTTTGAACAACACCATGTGCACCTCTGAAGGGATGAGCTCTTTTCAGAGTAAAGCAAAATGCAAACTGCAGTGACCTACACTTTACTCCATTACAGAGCTGTGCCATTTCTGGTGGGGAAACAGCAAAGGGAAATTTTCTGTACTGTACTGTGAGAAAGCAAATCCCTTGCATTTTTCACATGGCACTTCCCAAAAACTGCCAATCATTTTAACTGCAAGAGACAGCACACTACATAAATGTATTATGACTTTCCAGAGAAGTGCACCCAGAAAAGCCTTTCCTTGGAGACACATAACCTGTTTGGAAACTCTTCTATCAGGGAAAAATCAGGGCTGGTTTCCATTTCCTGGAGTCTGTGCCTGAGACAAGCAACCAGAGTTGGAGTTCACCACCAAGTTACGCTGTCCAGGTTCTCAGTGAACAACACCCTCCCATCCACGAGCAAGGCATTAAGCACTAGCTCATTTTGCAGCCTCCACTCTGCCCATCCTGAGGCTGGAAACGGAGAGGGCTGGCTGAGGGCTGGTATCAGCACAGGGCAGAGCAAATAAAGATACCAGTGTAATCACCTTTGAGATAAGGCAGCCAGGGCAAGCTGTCTAGGAAATACACAGCAGAGAAGGAGGAATGCAAAGGGTAAGCAGGAGTTCTGCTAGACCTGAAATTACCTGCACTGAGATACCACATCCTCTGCTACCACTGCAACATTCTGTCAAGGAAACATTAAGTTTTCTCCTTCTTACCTGCCCTCTCAGGAGAGAGTACAAGCATTTAAGAGCACACGGCTCCATTTTTCAAGTACAACAAAAAAATACAAAGTAGCAGCACACCACCAGGTTTTGGGTGGCAAACTATGCACACTCTTTTCCTTCCTAAGTTACAGCTGCAATGGAGAACGCAAAGACAAGGGGGAATGATTTTAAACTAAAAGACAAGACCTTTAGATTGGATGTTATGAAGAAATCTCTCCCTGTGAGGGTGGGGAGGCCCTGGCACAGGTTGCCCAGAGGAGCTGTGGTTGCTCCTGGACCCCTGGAAGTGTCCAAGGCCAGGCTGCACAAGGCTTGGAGCAGCCTGGGATAGTGGAAGGTGTCCCTGCCCATGGCAGGGGATGGAAGGAGATGATTTTTAAAGGCCCTTCCAACCCAAACCATTCTGGGATTCTGTGAAACCGTCCAGTTTATTGTGAGCCCTTTTCCTGATCCATGTCATGTACCAATGGCAGGGCCACTGATTTCAGCCAGCCCTGCTCAGACTCCACCCAGGTGATGCTCTGACAGTACCAGCAATGCCAGGAGAAGGGCAGGATAAAGCTTACCAAAGGTGTGTGGTACCCACCCAGAGCCACCACCTCAAACCTCTGTCACAGGGCACTTCAAAGATGGACAAACCCTCGAAGGTGGATGAAATAGCAGATGGGATTGCCTGCACTTGCCTTCACAGGCTGGGACTTTAATTGGAGCATGCTAGAGTGCATTAATAACAACTTTAGAAAAAAGACAAAACCAACTTCATTTACTTTTATGAAGTCTTTGCCCTCATCTTAGCTGACTACAAGTGTCAAAGAAAGGTCAAAATAGCTTAATTTTAATCTGCGCTGGACAAAAAGGCATGAAGAACAGACAGTAAATTTAGCTTTCTTCATTTGCACTGGGCCTTAAGGAGGGAGAGAAGGAATTTATTATCATCAAATTGACCCCAGCATAACCTGGTTGCTTTTATCATGGTTGTATAAATCAAAAAAGAGAAAACGAGAGATTCAAGTAGAGATTTAAAAAGATGCATCAACTCAAAGACAGTGGTTAGATTTCAAGGCAAAAAAAAAAAGTGGTAACAGACATCAGAACACAAAATCTGAGCAGCTTGCCAAACACAACTACTCCAAAATAGCAGGCAATGCAATGCTCAGGCACCAGAGAATGGAGACCAAGTCAAGTGGTAAATGAATTAAATAAAAGTGGATTGTGGTCCTTATCAGTAAATGCTGAATTCTCCTTTACCTGGAAGCACTGAGCAAACACTATTTTAATAGAAATGTAATTCTGCTTCAAGATGGCAAGTGCAATGTGCTTGAGAAACAAAATACTCTTATTTGATAAGGGGACCTGCAGACAAGCAATGCTACCAGGCAAATTTACAGTTCCTTTATTGCTGCACCTCTATCTGCTAATCAGTATCCAAAAGTTACACATGACCAGAACATAATCAAACATTTTTATAAATGCATCCACACAATATTTAAATGTAGGAAAAATATATCCTGAAAATATAATTGTTTTACTCAGGCAGCTGGAAAAAACACTATGGGAATCTGAAATAATGTCTCCTTTTCCCTCCACTGCGATTACAGGTTTTTACAGTTTATTCCCTTCACTAAATGTCAGCCTAAAATGCTCTGCTTAGCAAAATTTATTTTCTTAACAGCAGGTCTTAATAAAATAAAAATGTGCAGTGGTCTTAGTCTGGACACTTTCTAACTAAACTGGGCTGCAGACAATTCCTGGCACAGAAAGGTCCCAGATCAGGAATTCCTGAAGTTTTGTTCATGGCAAGTTAATTACAGTGCAGTGGGCGAACAGCTCGCCTCGGGCTGATGCTGATTGTACACTGTGCCATTAAGGGGATCCATCAGGCCACAGTGGTGATATTTCACATCCAGTTAAAGCAAAACAAATGGTTCCCAACCCAGCTGAAACATCCCAGAAAGCCTACATACATCCAGCAGCCAAGCTGTCAAATGCACTGCTGTAACACCGGCTGTAAATTCAATGCGGGGATGAATCTTAGGGATCTTCCTAGAGGAAACTTGGTGTGCCACAGCTCAGCAGCACCTATTGGGCTGCAGTCTGTAACATGGAACCCTCAGGATCTCCAGGAAAGAGAGAGAACCACACAATGAGCTGGATTTCTTTAAGTGTCTTTGGAGGTGGCTGGGAGGGCTTCCCTTGGCAGAAGGGAATAGCAAAGCCCTGAAGGAAGTATCAGTAAAGCAAAGATGTAAATAGAAGTTGATGCAGCTCTGCCTCACAGCTCTCACCTCCAATGGCCTGGTCAGCTCCCCCAGAACAGTCTCAGCCACCCAGCACTGGAACCACTTCCTCTCCCAGAGAAAATAAGGATGGAAACTGATTCTGGCTGGGCAGCATCAGTTTTTGCCCAAGATTCAAATTGTCCATATTTTGTCAAGATGCAGGTTAAATTGATGGCATATTTTTGTCCTAATGAGACAAGAATTTAATCCACAAACACCAAGGCATTTTCAAATCCCAAAAGGCCATTAGTGATGACATACTGGGGCAGATAGGCAAGTAGAGAATCTACCAGGGACCTCTACACCTATTCAAGGTTTTATAGTTAGGATAGAAGCCTGATACAGTCAAATCTCCACATGAAAAACAGACACAAATCCAGACTCCAGATAAAACCAGATGGTTATCCAGTATCACAACATGTGCACACTGCAAGTCAGTCTTACGGTGCATGGGTGGGGCAGTGGATAACATGGCCCTGTCCCTTGCTAGTAGAGCTTCCCAGTGAGCACAGACACTTGAAGCACCCTGCCCCTGTCCTCATGGAAGCTGCAAATCTCCTCCAGGAGATGTACCATGTCATCATATGTTACCCAGAGAGGCTGTGGCTTCCACACCCCTGGAATTGTTCAAGATCAGGCTGGATGGGGCCCTGAGCAACCTCATCTAGTGAGTGGCAGGGGGGTGGAACTGGATGAGCTTTAAAGTCCCTTTCAACACCAACCATTCCATGGTTCTAGGATTCTACAATCATTCCTGAGCCACCTCTGGCTGCAGTAGCTGCTGGAGAAGCACAGCTCACAGAGCTCCAGTCCTCCCTGCAGCAGCCCAGCAGGAACAAATCGCTGAAGGCTCCAGTGACAGCTCTGAACACCATGTGCTCCAGAGCTCCCACAGGACGCACTTCCTCCCATGCCCTGTCCTGCAGGAGGGATGCAGCGGAGCAGGCACCACACCCAGCCCACAGGCCATCTGGCAAGATGCCTCTGATGAAGAGCCAAGAACCAGAACTGTTTTACTGGAAATATCTCCAAGTATTTCTCAGCTGCTGTTGAAAATCCCTCCTCGAATGAGGCTGGAACAGCTCCTGGCTCCAGTGCAGGTGCCTCTCCTCAGCTGCACACCGTGAGAAGTCCCTGTGCTGACAAAATCTGCTGGGGTTGTGATAGCAGCTAAGAAAACAGTGAGTAAACAACACTCAAGAAAAAGGAACAAGTACTCAGAGCAGGAATACCAGCACAGCCTGGTATTTACTTAATGACTCATACAGAGGAGGATCCATCTCTTTAGGCTTATGGCCAGCATAAGAACAGGTAATAGGAGAGCGTATGAAATCACCGGAGCCCAGCTCCTCCTGACCTCTGAGAACAAAGAAGCCTTAGAACAACAAAAAATATCCTCTTTTCAGTGTCTGCTTTCACCCTGTTGCACAATCTTTCTTCACAGATTAAAGCTGCACTTTTTAGACCGTGAAAGGAGAGAGCAAAAGGCAGAGAAGGTATTTCTGCTCATCCACACAACAGCGAAACACAGACTACACCAGAATAAGTATTTCCCAGTGAGATTCCCTAACTTTATGGGGGTTTTTGGCAAAAGGTTCTGTCTCAGTTTGAGAGACAGGTGTCTGCTAAGGAAGGCAGAAGTCTTCCGTGGAATGGAAAATGTGGACCCCTTCCCTCCGAATTGTTATAATTTTGAAATCAAGGGGCTCTCAGGCAAGGATATGAGAATAGGAATAACAGTTCCTTACTAGTATATCCGATAAGGCAAAACCAACAACAACTCTGGCATTAACAACAAAACAGAACCAGAACCCAGTGACGCCTTCTCGGCCGCAGGCACTTTCCCCGTCAGTGCAGTTCCGGTCACGGCCGGCAGGGGCGCTGCTGGCTCCCGGTGCGCAGGGCAGGTGCGATGGTTCCCCCGCGGCTGCAGGGGGCGCTGTGGCGGAGCTCGGGGAGAGCACAGGAGTGGCAGCATGACCGGGATGGGACGGGATGGGAGAGAGACTCGCCTCACAAACCCCAGGGACAGCCGGGCCCGGGGCCCAGCGGGACTCTCGGGAGCGGCAAGCTGGGACGGCAGAGACCCGCAAAAATCCCGGGGTGGTGGAGCAGATGTACCATACTCCAGAGCTACAGTGGGACCCCCCGGGAGGTCTCGGCAGGCAGGAGGTGCGGGGCTACAGAGTAGCGAAGGCTGGAAGCAGCACGGAAGAAGCGGCGGGGCGGGGCAGCGGCAGCCCGGCTCCAAGGAAGGCAGGGAGAGGCAGGATCGGGCACCCGGGCAGATGGTAAAAAGTCCCTCCCTTAGTGAGGTGGGTGTTAATAAGGTCCCAGTTCAGAAGGCTGCTCTTACGAGCAGGGGCTCACCCCATGGCAGAAGAAGCAGGACCGGGCTGGACCACGGCGACAGCCGCGAACTCTCCTCTCCAAACAGCTCCGACCGACCATCCCTCTTCCCCAGCTGAGAGCCAGAGAGCGAGAGCCAGAGGCTGTCCCCAACCCTGCTTTTTCCAGTCTCCCATCTCGCAGTATCTCCCTCCTACCTGGGAAACCTCAGGTAAGGAGAGAGGGGCCATCAGCGCTCTCCCCTGAGCTGATAACTTTTGTCTGTTAAGTGTCCAGTCATTATGGCCCATAAGCAACACATATGAGGAAAAATCCTTAAGAAGAAAAAAAAACCCAACAAAACAAAAGAAGAACTCCTAAAAGCCCTACAGGTTCACAGGTAACATCTGAAGAGGACACTTGGAAAACACAGGCACTTAGGAAAGACAAGAGAGCTTTTAGAGCTTCGTCACACCTTTTGCTTTGGGGCTTTCAGGTTTCCATCCTTTTATGCAGAACTGTGCAGATCATACCAGACACCAAAGAGCACCAACGAATGTGAACAGTATTTTTCTCTCCAGCTACAAGACTTATCTTCCTCAACAACTGAAATCCCCTGACACTGCATCCTCTTGTACCTGTCAAGTCGTACACACCTGAGAGACTCTCAGTGCTACCAAATATACAAATGTTCAAGGAATTCACATGGCTAATGAGCTTCAAATCTATAAAAACGCATGAAGAGTTCACTGTAGGCTGAACTTCTGCTGCGATTTTTTCCCCACATGGAAAAGCATTTATGTACAAAAGGCCTGTCACACCAGTGCTGAACATTTTCAAGCAATTTCTGTGCAGACAGAATGACAACTGACAACCACCTATTTTTCATCATTTACACTCCACTATTGTCTTTGAGTTCACAGCTGCTAGTTGGCTCACGCCAAAAAACGGAAAAGATAATTATTAACAAAGTAGCCATCAGAATAGAAAATTTATTAGCCTAATTTTAAAAAAGATAATTAATGCTGCTAAGTAGGCAAGCTTAGGCCTACATAGCTCATGGCTTCCTTTTATATGCTATTTATTAAAGTGAGAGTAAAGTCTAAACCAAGATTTTTTAAACCTTAACTGTCTCAGAAATTCTGGTCTTATTTCAATGTTGAGTGCATGACTTATGTAACATCTCCCATTTTGATTTCTGTTATTAAAGGATTTTAAAACAAAACTGTACGGTCACTGCCTACAGCCCTAAGGGGCTGAGTACAAAAATAACATAAAAGATATCACAAACTCTACAAAATACATTCTGATTTAATTTCATTCAAGCATTATGTTCTTCACTTTGGGGAAATTACTTTACCATCTTTGATAGCAAGCACTCTTCTTCAGCTCTTCTGAACACTGAAAATATCATTTGAGGTACAACTGGAACAAAACTTGAAAATGCCTTACGTAATTCAATACACTTGCCAAACTAAACCAAAGTTTGTCTTACAAGCTTAACTTTCTCCTGCTGCAAATAAAACACCTACATTTTCTCCACTCACCAGAAAATATCTGTGTTCCCAATGGCTCACCTCTTTCACTATGCATTCCAGCTTTTTCAAAGGCTTCTAAATCAATGATAATTCATTAGTGGAAATTATTCCCTGCTTCCTCCCTATTTCTCCTGGTGATAAAATACACATTTTCACAAGCAAGTTTCCATGGGCTGCGCCAGCCCAGAGAGGCAGAGTCAGGCCAAGCTGGAACGAGGGTGGCTCTGCCTTTGGTCAAGGCACAAGACATCAGGCAGCTCATCTGTCACATACAAAACCTACTCACCTTCAGGACATGTTATTTTCCAGTAGGAAAGTGTGAAAAGGCTCATTTCGGAAGATGTAATGCTCCATCAGTTTTTGTCCTTAACTTTCTTTGCTGTTCCTCCCAAACTGGTGTTCTGGAGATATAAAAAGAACTCCAATTTAAAATACGGCTCAGATAAACACTACATTTTTCCTGCTTTTTACTTTCAGGCCCACTGAAAGGTCACCTAAAACCCATCTGATGGTCCAGTCACTGAATTACTGCTGTCTCATCTCAAAGGAGGCTGTAAGGAATTATTTCCTCACCCTTGCCGCCCTCACAGCTTACACATCTACCATCCACAGTAGCATACTGAGAATTCATCCTGAAGATTGGGAATGAGCAAGGGACTTATTTAAAGTCATACCGGTGCCAGAACTGAGAATTCACTGTGTTATCAAAAGTCCCTTTTCACCTTGTCTGCCACATTTGACATACTGACATATATTTACTACACTCAGGTTTATCTCACAAGCATAAACACTGAACTGTTCCGCCGAATTTTGCTACAGTTCCCTCGATGACAGATTACCTCCCTTCTCCTCACCAGAGACGCTTGGGTCCAACTGTGAAGCACAACCAGGGCACTTCTTACCCTGCTTGGGACTATGAGGAGTTGGACATATGTCTGCAAAATTAGGCTGAAAAGGCAAAACAAAAGCACTGGGAGTGTAAATGAGCAAATGCCACGTTAGAAGCAACTTCCCTGGCAGTCCCAAGCAGATAAACGGTGTGTTACAAGATTAACCAAGGTCACTTTCTTACATCCAGCTTTCTAAAAAGATGCCTCCCCAAAAAACTTAACCCTAGGGCTCCATCCAAATTAAAAATTCACTGTAGATGTACATCAATACAAACCAAATCAAAGTACTCCAGAGCCTGCCAAGTGCTGACTGCCCAAGAAAGGGCCACATGCCTTCTAAGTGAGAGAAATCTCCATTTGAGAGCCACCTAAACTCTGAGACTGCTGCTGGGTGTTCAGAGATAACTGCCAACTCATTAAAATCCCACATTAGAAGTTTATTAAATATGCAAACATTAATGGAATTGGACTAGCAGCTACTTAGGCAGATAAAATTTCAACACAGCACATCCTCACATCCCGCAGTTCCCATTATCAATGTTGTGTCCTTTAGGAAGCATCTGTGAAAGAATCACAAAGTTGCTCAAGGCACTGAAATCCTTCAACTCTTTCAGATTACTCAGGTCACACTCTCAACGTTCCCACTAGCCTGGAAAAGACTCCTGCTTCCCAATAATTACAGCTCAGTATCTACTGTCCATTTCCACTCTCACACTTCACTGCTGGAGATGCAAAGTCTCCCCAAGGGTTCTTCCTCTTTTGGGAATATCTGCAGGACAAGTCCCATGCTTCTTTGCAAGCTCACAGGTATAGAGGTTTTACACATATCCCAAATTCACAGTCCTTGTCAACTTGCTGCTGGAAGAACTACAAAAAGAGTAGAGTGTAATACAGACAACAGGGATTAAAGAAAAGTGCTTAAAAAGCAGCTCTCCTGAACTTCAGGTAACTCCACACGTGCACAACTTGTGTGTAGAGCTCTGCTTGGAGCGCCTTCTTTCAGCTCTCTCAAACACAAGCATCAGTCTCCCCTGCAAACACCACTCTCAGTGTATTTTGCTCCACAAAATGCAGTTTCATTCCTGGTTTACTCTGCTAAGTCCCACTGCCTGGTGAGTGTCTCAACAAACCTCCAAGTTTTTGCTGTAGAGTGACATCAGACTTGGAATCATTCTTCACTAATGCTATCAGCATAATCTGAGCTAGCCC
Source organism: Callaeas wilsoni (assembly GCA_013398955.1). Classification (NCBI taxonomy): domain Eukaryota; kingdom Metazoa; phylum Chordata; class Aves; order Passeriformes; family Callaeidae; genus Callaeas; species Callaeas wilsoni. The sequence continues at coordinate 70,314 of VWPU01016035.1, forward strand.
GAGGGAAAGGAGGACAAGGAATATCTCTCATCACACAGAGAACAAACAAGCTCCTAAGAGTCCCTAATGCACCTGCAGGTGACTCCGGCAATAGCTTTGCTCTCTCAGTGGCTTCAAATAATGTCTGGAAGATTTAAACCTCTAATTATGGGGCTGAAAAAAAAGCGTAGCCTAGTCCCTCTTTCTTGGAGATGTGAGGTTTCAGCAAAAAGATGGAAATTAAATCTTAGGGAACAACCTTGGAAAAAGCATGACTTATAGGGGAACAAGTGAAATGAAGGAGTATGAAGTGACCTCTTAAGAAGACACAGAGCTCATTGAGCACAAAGAGGCTGAGCAGGTTCTTTACCACCACCTTTTCCTGGTTCCAGTGACAGTCTGGAGAAGTGAGGGCTGTTGTAATTGTCAAAAACTTCCCAGAACCAGCAAATGGGATGAAACACTGAAGTTTGTGTTTCTTTCAGTCCTGCAGCCATATAGGTTGCCCACAGGAACAAGCAATGGATGACTGAACACAAAAATAATACTTGTAGCTTACAGCCAGCACCCTTGTTCTGCCCACCAGGCTGCAGGAGGAGTCTCTACCCACGAGAACACACTAAACCCATTAAACAGCACCAGTATTTCCTCCCAGTACAGACAGGCAAGCACATTGAAACTACAGGACACAGTGCCTTGGGGAATGGTAATAACCCATTAAAGGAAAGCTCTGTTTGTAAGGGAACCAGGGAGGTCACAGTGCTCTGTGTCAGGTATATGACATACTGACCTGTGCCCAGGGACACAGGAGTCCTTCCAGCAACCCTACAGCTAAAGCAACTGCTAAACATTGTCATTCCCAAAGTGGTGTCCCAATGCCACGAAGCAACATGGTGAACAGGTAAGGAAATTAGGAAGAAAACAAATGATTCTATGAAAACTCAGCCATCCCTCTGCCACCTGCTGAGGGTCCATGGCACCATCAGCACAAGACCCCAGCACTGTGTCTCCTCCACCAACATAGAGGTGTTGGGCTGACCTGAAGCCAGCAGCAGCACTGGATACACAGCATCAGTGGGAATCCCTCTTTGAGGGATACCTGAGTAGCCCAGACACAGGGAAGGATAACATTGCAAGGAAGTTTCATCCCCCTTAGTACTGAGCCATCCTGCCACAGGCCAAAGGTCACAACTGTAGTGGCACCAGCTAAGAGAGTGACAATGCAACCTGACAAGACAGGCTGGCACACTGATCCGGAGATATGGATGCTGGAGACAATGCCCTTTATCCACAAGTTGTAGGGCAAATCTGTTGAGCTAAAATAGGAGCAACCAAAACTCACAAGTCTCTGACATGTGGACAAGCTGTTTCCTGGCAAGAGTAACAAACCAAGGGAGTAAAATGAATGTTTTCTCAGCAATTTGCTGTCGGGTGACCTTGCTAACACCCTTCTGCAGGAGACAGGATCCTCTCTGACAGAACCGCCACCAGCAGCTGACCCAGCACAGTGTCACCAAGGCTGACACTGTTGCACTCCCCTGTGCTCAGCTCCGAGGTTGGATTCCTGACCACCTTATCCCCCAGGGAACTCCAAAAATAGCCTTTGCACACCCAAGGAAGTCCATGCCTGAATAAACCATGGGCAGAGGCCTTTGTTCACAGCCCACACCACAGCAGCCCACCCACTCCAGAGATGGATGCGAGGAGAAATGTAGGCCACACATGCAGAGAAAAAGAGACAGCCAGAGTTCAGAGATGCCAGAGATCCCACTGGCAGAGTCAGGAAGTGAATGCCCATTAAAACAGCCTGCAGGTGCTGGGGTACAGCTCAACACAAGCCAGACAGGCTAAGGGCAAAACATACCTCATCAGAAAGTTAAAAACTTGTCGGCTATTTCCCTCCACTAAACGGCCTGATGAATCATTAAAGAAATATCTTTGTGATGTAAGTATTCAGACTTACACAAAGAAGCCTTGTAATTAGCTCTCCAAGTAATCCTCTGGCCACCATCTGGAGCTCAGCCGAAACCTTGGCCTCAGTCACACCAGCCAGGCACACATCTGACACACACCTGACAGTGAGTCACACTGCTACACTGCACTCACAAAGTGGAGAAAGTTGACAGGAATGCTAAAAACTTGAGCCTCTTTTTACTCTACCGGTTCTTCAGTTCATACCCATCACACTTAAGGAAACGGCTTCAAAAATAAAAAGGTAAAAAGCAGGAGTCATCAACCCAATCCTGCATCTAAAACAAGGTGTTTCTTCCACCAAAATCTCAGTTTGTAATAAACAAAGCTGACACGAGATACCCAACCTTCTTCCAGTAACACAGGAGAAAAATCTTCCTAGAACCAGATTCTGACAGAAAACAGACTTACCACAGATATAAAATAAATTATTCTCCCAGGTATAAACAGCTCAAAATATTTTACTATTAAAGGATGCCAAAATTCTTTTACCTAAAGCACCATAGATGACTGGATGTTCATTTTTTGCTAAAATCTTCTGATAGTTTGAAATTCCTGTTCCCTACAAGCAAATAAAGTCTAAGACGCCTCCCATCTCTTATAAAGCCTCTTAGCTAGAGAAAAATGAGTTTTCTTTAATATACAGCTCTATGTTGCTTCTGAGCTCCCCACAGCAAAGCAGTCAAGAATGATACATGCCACATCACCAAGAAGAAAATTTATCTTGCCAGTCCCAGAGGAATTCTATTTCCAATCAAGTTTAGCAAGCAGATTTTAGACTTTTGTAAAAAAGCCCACAACACAAGGAAAGAGGGATGGAGCAGGCTGAAAGTGCTGAAACAGTTATTGCTTAGTTCATATCTGAGAGCAAATCTCTGCAAGAATGAGAAATGTTTATTTTTTCTAGGGATCACGTGTCTATGAAGCACAAAGAGCCTTCTGTAGTAGGAGCCATGGTTCCAGAGCAGAGACCTCCTGCCAGCTGGGCTCCTGGCACACACAATTCCCTCCAGCTCGAGGGACGGTTAAATACAAATAAGAGCAAGATTAGAATGGACCACCAGACGTGGCACCACCAGGGAGACCCCAAATTCCAGTCATTTCACTACAGAGAGACAGACTGGGGCTGTCACCACCACCAGGTACAGACATGGTTGATTCCTCACATCATGCAGACTCCCAGCCCTGGGCATGGGGACACTATGGGGGGTTTCTGAGCCTCCTCTGGGACCATTCCTCACAGCCAGATTGGCTTCAGTTTGGCAGGGGGTGGTTTAAAGTGATTATCTTTGCTACAACACCCTTCTCCTGGCTGCAGCTTCAGCAGGGATTACCCAAGACCAAAGTCCTACACAAGTCAATATTTAACTTGAGCTCTGCACTGCTGAGACCCACCTGGAATATTGGATATAGTCACTTAATAAAGCTTACGCTGGCTTTTCTAACAAAAAAATAATAACAAGGAAGTTATCTTCTTCATGAGAAGTTGTGAAGAAAAATTCTATGGGGACAGCAGTTAGAGCCAACATAAGTAATTTTAATAAGGGAATCAAAGGAAAATGCTTCCAGGAAAGGAGAGCTAAACAATGGGCTGTGTACACTGCAGAGCAGGTTCAGGGCAGGGGCAAGAGCCACACGGCAAAAAGAATTTAAAACCAAATCACCTCGAGGTCTGGAAATTCAGCATTTGTCCCAGAAGTAGTATTCTAACATTGCAATTAAGCCATTAATCTATGTCACAAAGGCTTATATAAAAGTCTTGCACATTACAAGGACAAGCATTTATTCTCCACTAATTACCACTAAGTATGAACTGCTGTACTAACACAGACTTTAAAATAACACAATAAACAAAAGTGATTCTTTCCAGGTTAACTGTTCCTAGTCTTAGTGACGGTAAGAAAACTGTTTATATTAAAAAAAAAATTCTCTGCATGCACCTGATATAAATGTTTGCCAATAGTCTCGCCTTTTACCTCTTTGGACGGAAAGCTTACTGCTGCGAGAAACAGCTATTGAAATACAATTCAGGCCAAAAGTGAGCAACTGAGAGTAATTCGTTCTTTCCTACATCTGTTTCAATTCTTTATCCACCTGCTCTCTGTGATTTCTTTATTTATTGTTAGCACTCTCACCCTTACATTTAGCAAAAATTGTTTTTGTTCTCTAAACAAGAACATCTGTTGCAGCAATGATTCCAGTGCAGTTATGGGCAAAAATCACCACAGACAGCATTCTAAAAATGCCTCAGTTCTATATTTCTAACCCTTCACAGGTACCAGTTTGGTCAGCACCCAAAAGGAAACTTTTTCAGGAAACAAAAATATTTCTGCTGGGAAAGAGTGGAAGGAAGAGGCCGAAGATATTAAGAACATCCAGAAATAAGGAGTAGTGCACAGCTTTCACCCCAAAAAAATCCAAAACAAATAGCACCAAAATGCCAAACCACAAACACCAGGACTGTCCAGCAAAGTGTAGCCTCAGGGAACACTTTCAGGAGCAGCGTAACTGATTTTGATCCCTGTCACTGCCCAATGGGCGGGCCTGCCCCTCCCTGTTGGATGCACAGGCACAGACGCACAGCTCCATGGATTCGATTTCCATATGGTGCTAATTGCTGGTGGGTTTGGCACGTGAATCCAGCCCACCACTCACACCCGCACTTGAGGAGCAAGGAAAACAGACAAGCAGAGGGATGGAAAAGAGGTGCACAGGGCTCTCCTTTCCACCAGTAATACAATAGCAAATCCACTCCTGAAATTCCATGCTTCCCGATCCATACAGTTACCACAAAAACGCAAACTTTCACAGCTCCCTCCTTGGGGTAATCAGATCACGACTCCATTCCATCTTGGAGTGAATGTAGAAAGTATTTACCTTTATTTTTCTGCTCTGCTTTGAGAACGAGATCAGTATATTAAGACCAGCCTACCTCTGAAGCAGTAAAACTACAGGTTAAAAGAACAACTGCAAGTAAAGTCACCGCAAGGTCTCAGCAGTTTCCAGCAGCAAAATTCCCACAGAGCTCAAATGAGAGAGGAGGCAGGTTCCTGTCTGTTTTCTCTAAAGGTTTTATTTTCATTGCACTACACCTGCAAGTGTTACTTACACCCAATCGCCATCCATTCAGCAAAAATGAGGCACAGTACAAGATTGTGCCTGGGGAAGTGCCCTTCCCTACAAGGAGAAAAGAGGAATGGTTTGGATTGGAAGGGATTTTAAAGCTCATCCCATTCCAGTCCCTGGGCAGGGACACCTTCCACTACCCCAGGTTGCTCCAAGCCTCATTCAACCTGGCCTTGACACTTCCAGGGATGGAGCAGCCACAGCTTCTCTGGGCACCCTGTGCCAGGGCCTCACCATCCTCACAGGGAGGAATTCCTTCCCAATATCCCATCTACCCCTGCCCTTTGGCAGTGGGAAGCCATTCCCCTTGTTCTGGCACTACAGGTCCTGCCTTCCCTCATTAACTTGAGAGCTGCACTTCTCTGGGCTAAGCCACGTAGCCCAAGTGAAGCATCCACTAAATTTATTTCATCCACTCTCCCAAACTTCTGCCAGGTGAGAGAAGCATCAAAATTCCTACACCTTTTTTTTTTTACTGGAGACGGCACAAAACCATTGGAGCTTGTGCTGGTATTTGTTGTTGTCAACAGCCCCCAGACAGGATTAGGACAGACACCGCAGGCTTAGCTCCGGCGGGATTTGCTCCAGGTTGTCTGGAGACTGACTGAAACGCTTCCTGCTGCCCGGAAAGCAGCGATCACACCCTGGGACTGCTCACCTGCCTCACAACAGGCACCGCCGGCACCCCGGCGGCGGCCGGGGCCACGGATGCACCTCTGACCGCTCTCTTAAATTGGAAGAAGTCCCTTTTTTATATCAAATATACAAACATAAGAGCTCCGCGCCTGCAAACAGGAGCAGGGTTTCCTGAGCACCTCGAAAGCCGGCCACTCCATTCCCCGAGCATCCCGTACCCCTGAGCACTCCCGTTACCCGCACACCGCATTCCCTGAGCACTCCGTCACCCGGGCACCGCTCTTCCTGAGCACCCCGTACCTCCGAGCACCGCGTTCCTGGGACACATCATTCCCTCAGCACTCCCTCACTCCGACACCGAGCTCCCTCAGCATCGCGCTCCCTGCGCGCTCCGCACCGCTCAGCCCCTCGTTCCCTGCGCACCCTGTACCACTGAGCCCCCCGCTATCCGCGCAGCCCGCTCCCTCAGCCCCTCGCTCCCTACGCACCCTGTAGCCCTGAGCTCCCCGTTACCTGCGCAGCCCGTACCCCTCAGCCCCCCGTTACCTGCGCACCCTGTAGCCCTGAGTCCCCCGTTACCTGCGCAGCCCGCTCCCTCAGCGCCGCGCCGCCGGCCGGCACCACCGCTCCGCCCCGCGCCGGACCCGCACACGTCACTTCCGGGAGCGCGCCGGCTGCGGGCGGACTTTAAAGCGGGGGCGGAGCCTGAGCGTGAGGGCGGAGCTTGAGCGGGCGGGGGCGGGGTCTGAGTGGTGTGGGTGGGGTGACGGGGCGTGGGCGAGGGCTGAAGGCGCATGGGAGGGGTCGGGGGCGGACTTTAAAGGGTCTGGGCGG
>VWPU01016037.1:0-44363 GCA_013398955.1 Callaeas wilsoni
TTAAAACATTTCCTTTAAAAAAAAACCCATGAAGTGCTAGGGGATTTTTTTTCTTATCTGTATATTCAGGCATCCTTTTGTTGAAACTTGCTGAAGCTTTGTGACTAGGCTAGATGTGTGCTCCAGGATTAGCAGCGACTACTCCTTGCAAACTGTGTTGTGGGGCAGTACGGTGCTCATAAGTTGCCGGTGGGACAATGCTCCGTCTCAGATGATTATAGACAGAAACTTCTCTTTTAAAACAGTTCCCATCAGTGTGTGGCAGGAGCCTGTGGCTTTGCTTCTAAATACAGTGCTGGTTCACTCTTCCTGAAAAATGAATCTCTGCACACTGACAGTATACCTGAGGGCAGCTTATACCAGTGCTAGTTATACTGAAATACTGGAAAATAGCACCCTTTGAGAAACAGGTTCATTTGCGAATTTTTTTGCTGACAGTTGCAACTGAATATTGATTCTGTGGCATCGCATTTAACTGAAACTCTTTCACAAATGCCAAATGAAAGGCTAATGGAAAGAAGGAGATTGTAGATACCAGTGTAAAGTGGTAGAAGAGAATGGAAATGGGAAGGTAGAGAAGGAATTAATTCAAGAAAGTTGGCAGGTTCCTCTGAGTGCAAGAGAATGCTGTGGAGGAGGTGACCCAGATGTTCTTAACCAAACAGGGCAGTTGTAGGTGTGATACAGCAGCCCTGTAGGTTCTGGATACTGATGAGTTGTTCTGGAACAGATATTTCCAGGTGTAGGCTTTTCCTTATCTTTAAGGAGAGAAAAAAATGTTGGTATTTCAATTTACTGGAGATATTTCTTGTTATAGAGCCAGGTGTCTCTGTTTATGAATTGATATATTTTGCAGACTAATTATACTGTAATTAATGAATGCCCACTAGTATTTAGTTCCAGAGACCTGCCTGTCTCCTGTGTGCTGTACCTAATAAAGGTGGTGTTAAAGCTTAGCAAATACTGCCTTCATTTGTGTAGTAAAATTTAAATGGGCAAATTGCTAACAAAACTGCATTTTCCACAGACATTCCTGAACATGTTTGTTGACAGCAATCAGGATGCACGGAGACGATCTGTAAATGAAGATGATAACCCACCTTCTCCTATCGGAGGAGACATGATGGATTCCTTGCTATCACAGCTCCAACCCCAGCAGCCACCGCAGCAACCACAACAACAGGTACCCTTCAGGCAAAATAAATATTTATTGTCTTCCACAACAGTAGATTTCTAAGAACTTCATGTTCTAAAGGGATTAGCAGTAACAAAATGGAAAGGGAGACTATAAACCCACTTTGCTGCAGAATTCCCCTTCAGGCAAAATGTATTAATTTATTTTGCCATTTCTCATTCCAGTGTAAACAGCCCATAGCACATGAACAGCAGCTTTGGAAGGTCACATGAGACTTGCTGCCTAGAAGCAGAGGACTGAGGGAGGGAAAACAACTGTTTAAGATAAAAGATGGGAGGGAGAGTCAGGAAGCTTTGCTGTTACAGGGTGGCAGATAAAAGGAGAGAGGTACAGAGGTATTATGTCTTTAGAATAAACTGAAAAAAACAGTGAGCACTGAACAAGATAGTATAGAAAATCAAACAACTGTGTGGATGAACCTGTAAGACCAAAACCTGCACATACGTAACTTCTGTTTTAGTACAAAATTATCAAAATTTTTCATTGTCCTGTGTTGACAATTTCAGCCATTTGCAAAACAGGCAGGAGCCTCGGGAGCATATCCTCTCACCTCACCACCCACCTCCTACCACAACACAGTGACACCCTCCCCGTCCATGATGCACACACAGTCACCAGGTAGGATGGCTGGGAGCTGATTCTGTACTAGAAAAATAGGTCTTTGTGCATGCGTGTTTTTTTCTATTATTTGACCTGTGTTTAGCCCTAGATTAGCCAAGAGAATGCAATTTACACTGTGGAGAAAAAAGCCAAGTCCTGCCATGCATGTTTTGGAAAGTACATTTTGAAGCTAAAAAAGCCCATTAAGTAAAACTGTCATCTTTAGCTGTGTAATATTTAGGACTGTTCCATTATTACCAGTTATAACTTGCTAAGACAAAAACCTGTTAATTTTCAATACCTGTTTCTTCAGAAAAGCTTTTCATCACCAAAGCTCTGCTTTCTGCTCCCAGCTGTTGTAGAACAACAACTGAAAATATTTAAATTCAGGGAAGGGCTGGGCAGGGGGGGAAATGCCATTCTTCAAGCTAAATATCATGGGAAGTTTCCTTTGTGTGGTAAATCAACCTGAAAAATATAACAGTCATGTGTGAGCAAAATAAAGCCATTGATTGCAAAAACAAATTCTCTTGAATCTTGTTTGCTGTCTCCTTAAAAAGGAGGAAGCAGTTGATAGAAAAAATTAGAACAGGAAGATGGGAAATGTGTATGTCAAGTGATGTAATGTCTTTGATCAGGAAATCTGCATGCTGCAAGCTCACCTAGTGGGGCTTTAAGAGCACCATCACCAGCATCCTTTGGTCCAACTCCTTCACCTTCCTCTCTTGGAATCACAATGGGACAAACAGCTAACTTTGCCAGCCCACATGGTGAGTTCTTTACTGGCAGGTGTATATGCAGTGACAGGGAGGGCAGATTTGCTTCTTGAAATCAGGTCTTCCAGAGGAAATCTAAGTTAATTGAGAAAAATTCATGGTTTGTAATTGGCTCAAAAAGCTGTTTTCATATATGTGAGTGTTAACTCTTAACAGTAGTCAAAAGTAGCTGCATGGCATGTTGAGGTGTTCCTAACATGTTAAAAATTGACCCTCAGTCACTCCCTTCTGCTTACTAATGTGGGGTAATTCAATGTGGTCTTGTAGCAGAACAGTGGCTGCAGCTTTTAATAAGCATTCTTTTGTTAGATTAGTTAGTGGATTTCACTGCTTACATTTCCTGGAAAAATAACTGGAACAGGTTAGAAATTCAAATACTCGCAATTTGAAAATGTTGTCAAAGTCTGGCTGGTTTGACATATCTGCATGTGAGCAACATGCCTTTTGGTTGTTTCCTTTATTAATTTGGTTGGTTTTTTTGGAAAGCTGCCAAAACAATCCTTTGTGTAATCACAGTGCATTGGAAACTCTTATATAGATCACAACAAACGAACAGTTCAGATGGTAATTTTCACGCGTCAGTTTGACTGTTGAGATGAGCAGAGTGAGAAAGATGTACCACAGAGCAGGTTTAAGGAGCTTGTTCTGATCAGTCTGCATAGCAGAGACACTTCTGCAAGGATAACTGTAAGATACTGAATAGATAAGGAGCTGTCTGGCTGAGGTTTCCATCTGCTAAGGAGCAGTAGAAGTCCAAGCCTGTAGGCAAGAGCTCCTTTTACTTTAGAACCTATTACTTGTTGAACATGACAATTTTCCTTAACATTCAGTTCTACTTTTTTAAAAATGCAACCTGGAAACCCTTGAAATCTGTATCTTGATTTTTACTCTCTGCCCCTACTTGTGTGTTTTGTATGGCTGTAAAAAGTAGTCTAAAAGCTTGTAGGCACTTTCATGCTTTACAGATTTTGGTAAGCCTCTTTTAGATTTCTCTGTTAGGAAGTCTTTTACTTTTTAAAGAAATAATAATGGTCTTGTAACATCTGTAGGTACCATAGACCCAAGCTCACCATACACCATGATGTCACCCAGTCAGCGTGCAGGGAATTGGCCGGGATCTCCCCAGGTCTCTGGTCCATCACCAGCAGCACGGATGCCTGGAATGTCACCAGCCAACCCTTCCCTTCATTCACCTGTCCCTGATGCCTCTCATTCCCCACGAGCTGGAACAAGTAGGCTTCTTTATCGGTGTTATAACTGTGAAACACTCATGTTTAACATTTCTAGTTCTGTTCCTTTCGGTAGTTCTCGTGTCGGTCTAACAGTCCTTACTGCCCTTGTGCAGTAAAATATCTAAGGAAATTAAGCCTTTGTTCTGTCCTAGTTCAAATCTTCAATAGCAAATTGGAAAAATGAGCTAAAGCATACAGCATAAATGTCAGCAGGATTGATGATAGCTCTTGTTGCAGGGCAGAAATCAGTCTGAAACTATTGAACTCCGTGACTAAGAGAAGAGTCTTCAGAGTGAAAGCAATGATAGGCACATTTGCCAACCCAAATACTAACTTTTCACATCATAGATTTGTAATGCTGCTCTTGCACGACTGATTTAGCCATCTTTACGTCCCATTGAGTTTGTTGTGCAAACCTGCTGTCTGCTGGCATGCTGCAGAAAGAGGAAAAGGGAGGAGGATTTTAATGTTACTGAGACTCTTTGCATGGGGGCAGGGTCAGAACTAATCCTTTGTCTGTCTGATGCCTATCACTAGGCAGGCAAATTCTTAAATGAGAAGGATTGAGCTTTGGCCCAGAGGACTTATTGATGAATAGTGGCAATTAAAGTGAACACATATCTTATATTTCAGCTTAAATCTTCCCTGACTGCAAGTCCTTGTGTCCCCACAGGTTCCCAAGCCATGCCAACAAGCATGCCTCCACCTCGGAAACTACCTCAGCGCTCTTGGGCTGCATCCATTCCTACAATCCTCACCCACAGTGCCTTGAATATTCTGCTCTTGCCCTCTCCTACCCCTGGGCTTGTGCCAGGACTAGCTGGCAGCTATCTGTGCTCCCCTCTAGAGCGGTTCCTCGGGTCAGTGATTATGAGGAGGCATCTTCAGAGGATCATACAACAGGAAACGGTACGGTTTAAGTTTGAATGGACCTGCGGGTATGTGACTGCTCCATGTCTTTCAAATCAGGCACAAACTGAAATGCTTCAAATAAAATAACTGTATGCAGTTAGACTTGTACTTCTGTACTTCTGATTTTTGCCACCTAAAGTGTCAAAAGTTAGAAAAATCATTTAGTTTCACTTCTTTTCCAGACAAAATAGATGTGGAAAACCTGTTTGATCAGGTGAAATTTGGTAACTTGTTAAGATAGCAAGTCTAGGATCAGACTTTCAGGTGCTGCAGGTTCTGTGGGTTTAGCATGTGCATTGTACTAGAACAACCACAGGGATACTGTGGATACCACTCCCTGGCAGGATTGCCAGAGAAGTGAGTTACTAGTTAATGTTAACTGCTAGGTTAGGAATGTTGCTGTAGGGTTTGGGACAGACAAATGTGCCTCTTCACTTTTGTGGCATGGATTCAGTGACAGAGAAAGAAGTCAAATCTGGCATAAGCTTAATTCTCAAGGCAATTTACCTGTATTAAAATATCATGTGTTTCTTTCTGGAAAGAGAGGTTGATCACTACACTTCGGGGAGGGAGTGAGAGTGTGTGTGTGTGTGTGTGTCTGTGTGTGTGTGGTGGCCATTTAATGAATGACTAATTGACTGTGAATCTTCTTTTTATGCAGCTACAGTTAATAAACTCCAATGAACCAGGTGTCATTATGTTCAAGACGGAGGCACTGAAATGCAGGGTTGCTCTCAATCCCAAAACCAACCAGACCTTGCAGCTGAAAGTAACACCTGAAAATACAGGACAGTGGAAATCAGAGGAGTTACAGGTTTTGGAGAAGTTCTTTGAAACAAGGGTACGTGCTGAAATCAAGAATCTTTACATTTTCGCGCATTGCGTTTAATCTGGTGTTGTTTGAAGTGGTCCTGCTGACTTTCATTGGCATGTTTAAGAGCTGCAGAATATAGAATTGACAGCTGTGCATGGTGATTGCATATTAAATGATATATTTATTATGTAAATAGGCACTACTAAATAGTGTCTTTCTTTAGGTTGCAGGACCACCTTTTAAAGCAAACACCCTGATAGCCTTCACAAAGTTACTAGGGGCTCCCACGCACATCCTCAGGGACTGCGTACACATCATGAAACTGGAGCTGGTAAGTCACCTGTTCTATTTATTTAGTTCACCCAACTTTGGTTATTATATTTTTGAAAAAAAGCTGTTATATCTTTATCTACAAACACACGAATTACTGTAAATTGATACGTAAATTATTTAATGTCATTGGAGAAGCTTTTGTTTAACTATTAGCTCTCCTGGAAACTCCCAAAATTTCTCATTTAAACTGATGATTTTAAGGAACTGCAGACATGTTAGTGCACAACAGGCACATGCATAGGCTGTCTGGAATCTTTCTGATTGTATTGTTGTGCTCAGTTCCTTCAGAGTTATTCTGATTTCTCTAAACCTGGCAACACCTGTAGGTTTAGCTAAAGAGGCACATTCTACTTTATGATGCTTCCCTGTTTCATAGCTGTGTATGTCACTGACATGAGACCTTTGCTGTTCTTTCTCTGTGCTGCTCTCTCTGAACAGTTCCCTGACCAGGCAAGTCAGCTGAAATGGAACGTGCAGTTTTGTTTAACAATCCCTCCCAGCGCTCCACCAATTGCGCCTCCAGGAACACCTGCTGTTGTGCTGAAATCCAAAATGTTGTTTTTTGTAAGTAGAGCTATCTGTTTTAAAATTCTACCCCTGCATGTCTCTGAGATCATCACGGGTTCGTAGCAAAACATAAGCCCACTGCGTCTGACAGCTGTAATAGCTAAAAGTGTTGTGCTGTTTGGAATCCTGGATTTGCGTGGATCTCTTCTGTAATGAGTTCGGTTCATATTCCTACTCTCCTTCCTACTAAAGCACAGCAACTCCTCGTGTTTCGTGTTCTTGTAGAGATACTGACAATATATAAAGTTCAGCTCCCTCTGGGCTGCATCTTCAAGTGCTCGACTTCTGGATGTTTTGTTCTTTGAGACACTAACCACCTGGATTGGGTGACGTGCACATTAGTGGTGCTGGGAGAGGAGAGCAGGGATGAGATGTTCAGAACAAATCTACATTAGTGTTGTGCCTGAGGCAATTCTCGCTGTGGGGTGCTTTTGAGAAGAAAATAGTCTCCACCTGATTGATAATTTCTCTGTTACAGAATTGATGTCTGAAAACAGGGGGGTGGAAGTACATGCAGTCTGTAGCAGCATGTCTGTAGGCCTGGAGTGTTTGACTGTGTCAGAAGCTGCACTGAAGTATGTGGTCATTCAATTTAACACACTTTTTGGTTGTTTCCCAACAGCTCCAGCTAACACAGAAAACAACAGTCCCACAGGAAGCTGTTAGTATTATTGTCCCAATTATTTATGATATGGCTTCGGGTACAACGCAACAGGCTGACATTCCCAGGCAGCAGAACTCTTCTGTTGCTGCTCCAATGATGGTTAGCAATATTCTAAAGAGGTTTGCTGAACTGAATTCACCACGACCAGGTACTGTACATGTCCAGTAGATATATTCTCTTCACCCAGACATCTGTGACAAATCTCCAGTGTAAAACTAAACCTCTCTTAAGTCTGAATTCTTCTTGGTTTCTATCTTACTTCTTTAGTGATTACAAGCTCCTGATGTGACAGGCAATACATAATTTAATAGGAAGTACTGGCAACAGAGCAGAAGGTTGCACTGATGATTCAGGCTGGGTTTGGCTGTTCTGCCCAAGTGATAGAATGCACCCACCTCTTGTTGGCCCAACTCTTGCTGCTCAGTAAGAGTCACACTTTTTGACAAATGGGCCCAGAATGAGTCACAAGAAATACGCTATGGCCAAGTGTCAGTTTTCATGGTTAATTATGAAGTTACTCAGCTTAACAGTAGAATATAAAGGGATGTTAAAATAGTTATCAGAACTTGTCCACGTGCTGTGAATGATTTAAAAGTAATTGCAGTGGTTGTATACTCCTTTGTCAGTGTGTCCACTAGCAGAGGTGCATACAGTTCTGTCCACCAGACGTGCTGTGAAGTGTTTGAGCTAGGTTGTTCTGAGTGTTCATTGGCCTGTAGGTAGTGCACCGTGAGCAGCATTGTGCTTTGCTTTCCCTCTTGTTTGTCATGCCTTTTATTTTTTTTTTAGTATCTAAAACATGGAAGAACAGTAGCAGGTTCTTTGGGCAGCATGTTGTCTGTAAGCTGTGGTTTAGGGTCCTAATACACAGATGGCTCAGAAGAACAATAACTTTCAGTTCTGATGAAGAACAAAATTTTTCCAATAACCCAGTGAATAGATTGGAGTTGTGAATCCAGAGGTTGACTTTTACTTCTCTTTTGTATAATTACTCATCTCGTTGTTATGCAGTAATTTTAACTATGCTTGATGGATTATTTCAATTGCTAGAACATAAGCAATGTTTACCTTAAATTGGTGTGGATAACTTGTGATGGGATTTAAATTAATGTACACTTTCTGTTTAACATGTAGTAATAGTGTAGGTAAATAGGGAGAAAATAGCCTTGAGGGCATGTGGAGTTCCCTGTAGGAGTTCTGTATGTGGAAGAGAGCTGTTGTTTGTATAGCACTTTTATTTCAAAATACATTAACTAAGCTTCAGGTGTTGCTTTTGGAAGGTGCTTCCCCACAGAGTTCCCCTGGTGTGGGGAAGGGTAGGTTCTTGATTTGCTGTTTGTTATTGCACTGAGCTGTGTTTTAAAGTAAACCCTCCGCAAAATACCACAGCAGAGCAAGTAACTGTCAAAGCTGCTCTGGAGATGCCAGATGAGATGTTTTCTGATGGTCACTAGATGGATCAGAATGGACAATTTTTGTTTGTCGTGCAAGTTTTGAAGCAGTTTTGGAATGCAGTTCAGGGAGCAAAGTATAGAGAGGGGGGAAAAAAAGCATAGGAAAAGCATTGGAGCCACAAGCAGAACTTCATCCAGGCAAAGCAGAATGTGGCTGGCTGAGCAGAGGAAATTTCTAGTAGTCCTTCCTCTGACTTCCAAAAGAAGGAATGAGTCTGTATGATTTTATTTATTTCCACCATCACCCAGCAAAAGTAGGATCTTCACTGAGGACACTTGAAATGCAGTTTTCTCTGTTCTTGTTGTCAAAACATACATTATTATATCTGATTAAAGAGAACAAGAATACCTTCTCTTCTTCACCATTGAAAGGTGATAGGAGAGCCAACAGATGCAAGTAGATAGCTGGGAGACTTCTCTTACAACAGCAGTACGTGGGAGATCCCAGATGTGTGTCCTTTCTCGTCTGATGTTCCTTTCTCTTCTGCTGCTCCTGTGCTGTACCCAGGATTTTCGTGATTTTCCTGCCTTTTAGCTCTCTGCTGCACTAATTGCAATCTGCTTGGTTAAGGGAATTTTTCACTGTTTGAGTCAGGAAGGACCAGGGCCTCCCATCGTGCACAGATGATGTTACTGGCACTGTCGTTGTAACCTGAATCAGTGTTGCCTCGTTCTGGCTGTATCTTTTTTACCTTTCTCTCTTTGTGAGAAAGTATTTTGTATTCAGCTTAATTTTCCTCTTAATAAAATGGTAGTGCCTGAAAAGTAAGTTCTTTTGAAAGAGTTTTCTTTTCAGATCTGTGGGCAAACACATTCTGCTGTGTTTAACAGTAAAATGTTGACTCATTGTGAGTACACATTGTCTAAGACCACTTTACCTATGCCTCCATGGGAGAAAATACTTTACTTTGGGGAAGTACTTGTATGAACTGAGAGGAAATCAATGCCCTGGAATAGTAAGTTTAAACTTGAGCTGTAAGTCCAAAACCTACAGTATGTAGTGGACATCAATCTGGTAAGGAAATTAAAGTCCCTGTGGATGCTGGAGGTGACCCTTAGAGAGGAGCTCAAGGGACTTGTGATGATTCTTAAAGCACTTCACGACTGAACATTTTTCAGTGTCTGATTTTCAGTGATGCAGTGGATGATATTTAGCCCAGATTTGTAGCTTTGATATGATAATGACTTGCCCAAAATAATCTTGGGAATCCCTAGTCTGGCAGTTAAGATTAATGCATCCCAGCAGGCCCTGCTCTTACCTCTTTGCTCACGCTGTTGCTCCTTCAGCAGCAAAATTAAATGTCTTCTAATTGATATTTCTTGAAATATGCAGGAAAAATTCAGCCCACAGTGACCAGGGTACAACAGTGGCTATTAATTGTATTCTCTTACCAGGAAACAGCAGATGAAAATCACAGCTGCCTATTACTTCATCTTTTGTTGTTCTTACTTAACCCTTTCACTTCTGTTGGTTTTAACTTCTTTAAGCTATTCAGGATGTGTGTGTTTTTGTCAACAAGTGCTGGTATTTAAAACTTGAGGTAGCTGTGGCTGGTTTTTCCTCTCAGTATTGAATCTCAGCTGTTGGAAACAGATGTCCACCTGCTCTCTATTTTATTTTGCAGTTTAGATGTCAAGGGTAGAGCCAGAGCAATTTGGTTGAAAGAAACAGATTCCTGACTGTTGCCCAGTCTTGGAATTAGGAATGTTTCCAAGACTGAGCTTAGGACAGAGAACATCTTCCAGCTGTTTCAGACTTGAGTCTTTCAAAATATTTAGCTTCTGCTTGTAATCAATAGAAATAAAACTTGAAGAAGTTGGGTTATTTCCTCTGTAAGGAAATTTGTGCTCTTAATTAATAACATACAGAAAAATTCGGACCACAGTCAATGTGTGATCAATTCTAGCATAGATTCAATCTGACATTCAAAAGCAATTAAAAGTTAAGAGCTGCTTGCAATTCCATCACCAACAAGAGCAGTCCTGCTGGGAAAGCTGGAGCTACTTCAGCTGCTAACTCCCACAAATCCCGACATCCCTGGAGGTCGCTGGGGTCTGGGAGTCGCGGCCGCCGTGTGCCTGCACCCTCGGCTCTGCCCTGGGGGCTCGGGGGGCACAGTGAGGAAGGGCTGTGGGGTGTGGGGCTAACCTGTCTCTTCTCCCTGCTCCAGAGCGAGGAAGGGCTGTCCGGGGCGCGGTGCTAACCTGTCTCTTTTCCCTGTTCCAGGTGAATGCACAATATTTGCAGCCGTTCGTGATTTGATGGTTAATCTTACGCTGCCCCCTGGGGGGCGTCCCTAGACACTTTTAAAAGAAGGCTGAAAGTGAGACAAAACAGCAAAAAAAAAAAATTAAAAAAAAAAATAAAGCCTTCAGTTAAAAGAGGACGTTTTAATTTTACCTTTTTTTCTAAGAGCTAACTATAAACTGGCAAACTTTCAGGGATGCACTTTCATCACATGAGTATCACCACGACTTTTGTATAGTGCTGTTGTATAGTGTGTTTTAATGGGAGACACTTCAGACTAGGTGATAGATTGAAGTATCAGCTTGCTGGTAATAGATTTAATATTCTGTTTTATACTATAAAGATTATGAAAATGCCAAACTTGTTTGTTTTTCTGTTTTTCTTATGTTTTGGTGTAATAGTCTTTTTTTAAGGCAGGTCTGTCATTTTTGAATACTGTAAAACTGTGACAAACTTTATATTGAAGCTGTATTTTAATATGACTGCTTTGAATCCTTAAACAATTTATTTGGGCTTGTTGTAAACATGTCCCCAAAAAGCAATATTTAATAAACTGGATTAAAAAATCTTAAACTGGATGTTGTATCATCTTCAACTTTATTCCTCTCCCCTGTAGCCACTGGTCAGATCTCTTGTGTTCACACTTACAGCACTATTTCTATATTTGATCTTGGTTATACACACACACACACACACACACACGCTGCTAACTTAAAAACCCAAACAAACCCTTATTTACTTCTCCTCTGGGTTTGATTTGTTCCAAGTCAGAGTAGAACAGAGTTTGTTCATTTTCCTGGTTGTAAAAATAACCAGTAACTACTTAAAATGGTGCTTCCTTTCTTATACTAGGAACTACATCTTTTCTGTCCCAAAAGCAAAGCTTAGTGGAAGAAGGAACCTTTCATCATCTGTCATGGATTCTGTAATAACAGACTCTTACTTGTCTTGTTGTAGAGGCAGGTAAGGTAGAAGCTGGACCTGCATACCACAAAATGGGAGAGGCTGATCCAAAAAAGAAATAACCTCACATTTAACTTCCTGAATTGGATGTATGTAGATAACTTTGTCAGTAATGACTGAAGGCTCTTGTAATTGAATAACGTGTCCTTAGGAGTTACTCTGTCATTTAACCATTTGTCCTCCTGGATTAGCATTCTCAAATTTTTATGGAGTTCAAGTTGATTTCCTGACTTACTTCAGCAGTGACTTTCAGCTGTGCTGCCTCCTTCCCTTTGCGGAGCTCTGGCAGCTCCCTGCTCAGCTGAAGAGTGTTTGAAACTGATTTTAAATATCTTTTAATGAACGTATTCCAGCCTGCCTTGCTGTCTTCAAGGCTGCTCATTGCCCCTACAGCTGTCACAGTGCTTTTCTCTGAAGCTCTTGCCAATGGAAATCACCTTTTGGTTGGTGCCCACCTCGGATTTCAGCCTTGAACCTGTGGTTTGAGTGTGGGTTCTGTATCACTGCTGCTCTCACCCGTGTGTATCCAACAGATGGTTATACAGCTTCTGCTTCTGAAAAACAAAACCCTTCCCCTGGAGTGAAAACCTGCAGTTTTTAAATATTGCTGCTGCTCAGGTGGAAAGAGCCCATATTTCTGCCTTTTTACAGCTAAACGGACATTTTAAAATTGAGAGGTGACACAAGGATGTCTCTGGCTGTTGTGCTGGTCACCGGGCTGGTTTAGAGGTGGGAGCATTCCCATGCCTAAAATCAGCTTCCTGATACATGAGCAGTACCTGCTGCCTGTTGTGGGAAGGGGCAGGGGATGTCGAGTGTGGTGGCAGCAGAGCTTCAGCACTTGGAGGTAAAAGAGAGGGGAGAGGCCTCTCCACAGGGCAGAGAAAACAAAACATGTAACTGCTGACAGATGGTTGTGGACTGACACTCCAAATCCCAGATGATGGGAAGGTTGAGTTTTGTTTTATATTATACACAGCACTCATATGCCACATTTTAAACATTTCTCCTAAATAATTAAATTCTTAAGGAAAACAAAGGAAAACACTACTGGTAAAAGGAAGCATTTCCCACTCACCAGAGACACTTGTTCCTTTCAAAGCAATGACTGTGTATTTACAACTGCAGTTTTGTTTCATTTTCCATGTGTTCAGTTCCTTTTTCTGGCAGCCAGATGATAGGACCACCTGCTGCATTGGGACTATTTGTAGATTTCTTCCTTCTGGCGGCTTTCTTTGTCCATTTATTTCGCTGAAAGTGCTGCAGTGACTCCACATCCTTCAGTATTTCTAGAGGCTTCTAAGTTTCTGATCAACCCACCTGTGGTACAGGGATGAGGGAATTTAATTATACAGAGTAAAAATAGTTGTTCTGAGCTGATCCACAGCTCTAGCTTAGAAATGTTAGCCAGTGTCAGATGGGAACACGTTTTAGGTGTCCAAAAAGCCATTCCCAATGGCAGCCATAGACTTTGTGGCTTTCCAGATAACAAATACTGATCCTGTTAAAGTTTTACTCAAGGCAGGAAATAGGGACGAGACTTTTTTTGAGCCCTGCAAATATTCAGACAAGGACTGGAATCAAGGTGAGGTTCTGGGGGGGTTTGGTTTGAAACTAAGTTTTAATTCTTTGTTATCTTTCCATGTTTGAGTGTTCCGCAGGTTGCCTCTGAGTCTGCAGATGTTTTAACCGAGTTTACAAAGGCTGCAGGGAAACAAGCTCTGATGATAAACTGCTGAGACAAAACAAAGCTCCATAAAACCAGAAGCTGTTTTTCTTTATGAGCTGCAGTTTGTCTTTAGGCATGTGCTCAGTTTCATCTGTCAGTTGAAAGTTGCTCTGGTTCGCAGGCATTTTAAAGCAAAATCTTCCGTATGAAAAATAGACTACTAGGAGACTATTTGGGTCATTTTAATCAGATCTGTGATTAGTCTGTCAAAGGTGTCACTTCAGAAGTTGTGCTACACTGGCCATTTCAGCTCAAGTGGTTATAGTTGTTCCCCTGGCCCAAATTTTCCACCTACCACAAAATTTCAGAGGTTTTTAAGATAAGAATGTATTTCAATAAATTAACGTGTAATTGCAATGTATTAGCCGTATCGGGGCTGTAATTACCGAGCTGTGACTCTGTGTAACCCCATAACAGCGATGTAATTGCGGCTTTCACATTCCGATTAAATCACGCTGACGTCAAATACGCGCCGCTTTTGCGGAGGTGCTCCAGCGGCCGCCGGGGCTTTGCTGCTCCGCGGCTGGCTCATGATTTTGGGGAATGTTTTTAAGGCTGAACTTTGGCTCCGGGAGCCTGGCAAGGCCGGGAAGCAGGTGCTGAGCTCGCTGCGTGACGCTCCCCCGCGTACTCCCAGCTCCTCACGTCCCTGCGGAGCAGTGATGGAGTTCTCTGGGAAGTGGCCCCGCGTGGAGGGTCTGACGGGAAGCGTCCGGCCGCTGCTCCGGGAGATAAGCGATGCTGAGCGCGGAAGGACCAGGGCAGTCTTTAGAAATAAATTAATTCTTTTCTATGCTCTAGGTGCTCGGATCCAGCCATAGTTGGTCATAGTCAACTTGAATCCATCTTAGACAGGAAGCGTCCGGCCGCTGCTCCGGGAGATAAGGGATGCCGAGCGCGGAAGGGCTGCGCCGGGCTGCGTGCAGGCTGTGCAGAGCAGCACGGATGCGGGAAGCTCCGGCAGCTCCAGCCTGAGCAGTTCCCTTTCCTGCCCTAGGCACGGAGGGGCCTCCGGGGGCGGTGGAGGCAGAGCCCCTAGAGCAGGGCTGTTCCTCGCACTCGGCTGGAGAGCTGCTGCGCACAGCCAGGAGCGACTGGCATCGGCCAGGGCTGGGAAAACGCGTCCCTGCTGTGCGGGATGGGGCTTCCACAGCGGGGAAGGCATCGTGTTTAGCCTTGTCATGGGCTGGTTTTACTCCTCCTGTGATGCCCCACCTCCGCCCGCACCTTTGGAAGGCCGTCACCGAGGCTCCAACTACCAGAGCATCGGGAGCTTCACCTGGGGCTGCTGGAGAGCAGCGGCTGAAGGGGGAGCTTGTCAGAAATTACAAAACAGGGGGTGTGAATGCTCCGGGGTGGGAAGGGGTTGGCTGACATTTGTGCCCTGTGTTAGGGCAGGCAGCTCCGCGGGCTCAGGGGATTCAGGCAAGAAGGAGTCCCCTCCCTCTTGTCTGCCACACCTGGGACGTGCCTCCCTCATGGATGTCTCACCTCTCTCAGGGTCACTGCAGCCGGTCAAGAATAGACAAGGAGTCCCACCCTACCCTCGGGAAATCTGCCCGTGGCCGTGAATTACCCGAATCTCCACATTGTCATGACCTGGTGTGTGTTGACAGGGATCCCCCACATCTCATCTGCAGCCCCCTGGGACCCCCTGGGACAGGACCAGCCCCCAGCAGCCTGCCCAGGGCGCTCCTGGTGCCGCCGGCCCTGCCCGCTGCTCCCTCGGCAGCACAACGCTCCTTTCTGCATCCTTATTTTTGAGGCTTCCTCCGTGATGAGTACGGTGTTGAAAGC
Organism: Callaeas wilsoni; assembly: GCA_013398955.1. Lineage (NCBI taxonomy): Eukaryota > Metazoa > Chordata > Aves > Passeriformes > Callaeidae > Callaeas > Callaeas wilsoni. Next base: position 15,285 of record VWPU01016037.1, read on the forward strand.
AGCTGGTAAAGCAGCATTTAAAAGAGACAGAGAAAAGCACTCCTGTCCTTTGGAGCTGATTTTGCAGCAGAAGGAGAGAGGGGGTGGCTGAGGGGCCAGCCTGCCCTTTGCTGTGCTTTCGGCACTGATCTCTGCAATGCCGATCCCAAAAAGCAGGGACAGAGCCAGCCTGGCACAGGGCTGGGAGCTGTGGTGATGCCTCTGGTGCTGCTCTGCAGGTGAGCTCCCACCTTGCTGCTCTACGTTACAGGGAAGGGGAGGGCGGCAGAGCGGAGATACAAGGATCATTCAGTCCAACTGCCTGACCAATTCAGGGCTGACCAAAATTTAAATCACATTGTTAAGGGCATAGTCCAAGTGCCTCTTAAACACTGACAGGCTTGGCACATCGACCACCTCTTCAGGAAGCCTATTCCAGTGTTTGACCATCCTCTCAGTAAAGAAATGCTTCATAATGTCCAGTCTAAATGCCTCCTGACAGTGCAGGTTTGAACCATTCCCACGCATCCTGTCCCTGGATCCCAGGAAGACGAGCTCAGCACCTCCCTCTCCACTTCCCCTCCTCAGGACGCTGCAGGGAGCAATGAGGTCGCCTCTCAGCCTCCTGCTGTCCAAAGGAGACAAGCCCAGAGTCCTCAACCACTCCTCACAGGACATTCCTTCCTGCTTTTTCACCAGCTTTGTTGCCCTCCTCTGGACACATTCAAGGATTTCAGCATCCTTGTTAAACGGAGGGGCTCAGCACCGAGTACAGCGGCATAATCACTGCTGGCACCTGGCTGGGAGCACCCCGGGATGGGCTCTGCTGTTGGGGAAGATGAAACAGGAAAGCCTTATAAATATGATTGCCTGGCAAGAGATGCTGAGAATATGGAAACTATAAGTGAGATCGAAATGAAAGCAAGCTTTGAGATACCAAGCCTTAGTTACTGAACATCTGGAAAACAATGGTATGGCTGGCAGCAGGTAATCCTCTCTCTGTTGAACAATACCCTCTGCTTGCAGACAGGTCCAAGGGTCAGAGCAGACCCCACTAGCTTGGCAGCAGGGGTCCAAAGAGTAGTTTCTAGAGTTTAAAATGTAACTCAGTATGGTAATATAACAATTCTTATAGGCTGTATGTAAATGCTATAGGATTTGTAACTTGTACTAGATTGCTTAGTGGAAATTAGAATATTCAATACATAAGAAGATTTATTGTATTGCAAATGAGAACCTCGCTCTCTTTTACTCTCTTTTACTACTGCTTCCTCTCTTTTTCCCTCGCTCTTTTCCTTCTCTCTTTTCCCTCTCCTTTTCCTACTTCCACTACTTCCCTTTTCCCTTACTCTCTCTTACTCTTACCTTTGCTCCTCTTGCTCTCTTACTTTTCTGGCCTGCTTCGAGCTGCAGCTGGCAGCTCCAAGCAGGGCCACTATATCCACGCCCTTCGTAATAAACTACACACTCTAAGACCTAACCTCAGAGATCTCTCATCTGTAGCTGTCCCGACGGTCCCAAACCAACCGAGAAGATCCCACACTCTGCCCTCCTGGCTGCCAGAGCAACACTGACTCCCCCCAGCCCCTTTCTGCAGGGCTGCCTCCAGCCACTCCTCTCGCCCTTGTACTTATGAGGCCTCTGCTTGTGAAGTGCTGAGATTCCTAGGAACTTGTGGTTTCTATGCACAGCTGGGGAGCCACGCTGCTCACCCTGAACTGCCCCCACAGAAGCTGCTCCACAACCTGACATTGGGATTATCACACACTGGTGCTGTGAAACAAACACCGACACTTTGACTTGCTGATCTGTGTAAACATCAGCTAGCAGGACAGATGCATCTTGTTTGTTTCCGTCTGTGCTCTGTCCTCCCATCAAAAGGAGGATGAGGACAAGGCAAAGAAAAGAGGTGTTTGTGTACATGTGCCATCAGTGATCTCAAAGAGAAAAAAAAAGGAAAAATGGATGTATTCTTTAACTACTTGGACAGGCTGTAAAGTTGACTGGTACCTTGGGATTTAGCTATGTGGAAATAGCTATTTTGATAACAGTGCTGTGTGAGAACTGAAGTGTAACTTCAAATACTACTGAGACATCCTCCCCCCACACTGAAGCAGCTGGTTGAGCTTAGCTCAGTCCTGCTTGGCTGTCACCTCAGTGCCCAGAGGAGAGCTGCCAGCCCCAAGCTGAGACCTAACCTGTGTTTGAACCCAGCTCTACCCTTTCCACCTGCTCTGCGCTCAGAGTTCAGGTTTTCCAGTTCAGCTCTCGGTTAAGGTGTCAGGACAGCGCACGAGAAGCTGCTGAGTGGCTCTCCCAGCAGCACCCTCCTGGCAGCTGCTGCCGTGGAGAAACACCCCTTGTGTTCACCACCACAGAGCTCCAGCAGCCAGGCAGGAGTCAGCTGGGAACCCAGACTCAGACCTTGGCTTTTGCCAGGTGGCTCTTGGCACCCACAGTGGTCCCAGTGTTAAATTTTCTGCTTGGCAGGAGTCTCCAAAGGGTGGTCTCTGAGGGTGTTTTCCTCTGCTAGATAAAGTGGGCCAGGTAGGGGACTCGGGCTTGCTGTGCAGAGGCTGCAGGAAGATCCCTGGCTCCGTGCGGGACTGCTCCAGTGAGATCTCTGCAAGCTGAAATGGCTGAGGGTGGGTGTGGAAGTGTTTGGCTGTGAGTCAGTCAGGGATGTTTGTCCCAAGGGCCCGCACTGGGTCTTGTCCCTCTCACTTTGCAGTTGTCCTGGGTTGCAGTGTATTCTATTACCATCTTCAGGAGCTGTTAAAACCAGGTGGGGCTGTGTCCCCGGCGTCCTCTCTCTGGACTATCTTCTGTTGATGGGGCAGGGTTCCTTATCTCTCCCATAACCCATTCTCCCTCTAGGGGGGATATCTCCTGTTAATGGGCCATCTAGTCTCACCACATTGACTGATAAAATTACATCCTCCCATTATGAGATGCTCTGCCCAGAGGGAGGAACCAAGCATCCCATCCTGGATATAAGCTAAGATTCCGAACACCAGAGCCAGCCCTTACCTACTGGATTCCCAGAGGACAAGAGCTACCACTGGACCTTCAGGTGAAGACCAGACCTTTTCTACAGGATCACTGCTTCAACAGGATCATCTTCAGCAGAACTCTGGAGTACTGCAGGCACCATTATATTGGACTGCTACCAACACCCTGACTGACAGGATGTCAGGTTGTATCCTAACTCTGTCAGTGGTTTCTTTTTGTATTATTGCATTTATTTTGGTTTTTCCTAATAAATTGTGCTTCTGACTTGGAGTTTCTCACTGGTTTTGCTTTCAAACCAGTACAGCAGTGTAGGCACAGGTCCCCCTCCCGCCCAGAGCTCCATGATGAATGTACAGGTGTAATATGCACATTCGGGGTAGCTCTGGATGCTTGGAAACAATAAATTCCTTACAACTTCTGTGGGCTGGAATTTACCTTGGGAGCAACTGTTGAGCTGGGTAGTGCCTTTCAGCTCATGGTATCTCACAGAGAGGGACCAGGGCAATCTTTAGAAATAAATTAATTCTTTTCTATGCTCTAGGTGCTCAGATCCATCCATAGTTAGTCATAGTCAACTTGAATCCATCTTCGATTTGAAAACACACTTGGTAGCCGTGGAATCAGGTTTGTAAGTTTCTTTTCTCTACACACTTTTGCATTTGTTTTTCTGCTTTGTTTTGTTGCAGATGGGTGCCTTAAAAAAACCCAGAGTTTGCCTACACACCTCCTGCCTCTTGCTTGCTGCACAGCTTGGCACAGCGTGGTACCATCCATGTGCAACTCTTACCCAAGAGTCAGCTGCTCAAACAGGGAAAGAGTTCTGAAGATTTTCAGGGATAAGACTGAAGGAATCGATTTTATTCAAACACACTGTTGTTTGCAGCATGCAAATAGCACGTCCTGGGCATCCTGAAAGAGGATTACTCCAGGTTGTTTCATTTATTTCCAGTCCCAGTGGCATTCATGGTGGAGCAGTGACTGCAGACAGAGTTTGCTGAGGCCCGAGGTGACCTATGAGCCGTGTTGGTTTTGTTGTGCAGATTTACTTGGCTTGTGGGCAGATGAAAGGTTTTGGGCCAGTTTGGTGGAGCACAGCAGCTCTCCTCCACCCTTTTAGGGCTACAGACATCAGCAGAAAGCCACAGAGGTGACCCTGACCATTGTATTTCCCAAGAGTCCTCTTTCCTGTCACAGCACACGGCACTGTGCAGGGTGCTCGTGGGCAGCAGTGCCGGAGCTGAGCACAGCGCAGTCACAGCCCTGCACGGGCACTGCTGCAGCTCTTCCTTTCTCCCCGGGGGATTGGAGACCTCAGTGAACTGCTGTGTTCCTCAGAAATGAGAGTTTCTTCTTCCTCATGGCCAAAGGGATTTGGGAGGAAGACACGAGATTCACTGTGTGCATTGCAGAAGGTGCCGCTGCTCGTAAAGCTGTAAAAAGAAAAATAAAGCAAGGAGTTCTGCTTTGCATTCCATCAGAAATGTATGACTGGCAGTGGCCTCCTGTGTCTCCAAATCCAGATCCACTACAGGCAAATGTGCTGTAAAATGCTGCTTATAAACTTGGCAGGCTCTGTCTTAATTACATGCTTTTGCCTAAACTCCCAAGTCCTCCCAGTATGGCCAGGGAAGGAGGCTCTTGGAGATCCTCACTGCTCTGAGCTTTGTGGTGCTCTACAGAGATTAAGTCAGCCAGAGAAAGCTGTGAGCATGAGGTGATATTTGAGAGAATCCAAGGAAAAAACTGCCCTTTTCCCATCTTGTTTCAGTCCCTCTGGGTTGAGTTAGGACCAGAGTCAGGCAGCTGCTCTTAAGCTGTGATTTGAGAAGCACTCTTCTTATTTCTTTGGCGCAAAGAACAACAACAAAATCCACACAGCCACAGCTCCTTCAAAGACTGATCTTAAAGCTGAGGAGGAGTGGAGGGAGCAGAGGGAGGAGGGCAGCAGGGACTGGCCCGGTGGTGCTCAGTGTCCTGCAGAGGGCTGGAGAGAGGGACAGTCCCTGGCTCCTTCGTCCCTCCCTCCCCATGGCCTCCCTCCCAGCCCTGGTGCTGGGACATCGTCCCTGCAACTGAGAAGGAGCCAGAATGTCCTTCCTGTAGCACTGTTTTACTTCAGTGCTTTCCATACCTTCGTTTTTAAGGAAAGAGATCAAAGTCTTACTCCGACTCTCTTTGCTTTTCCGAATATTCCTCCCCATCTGAATTGCACAGGAATTCAAATAAATAAATAGAAGTAACCTCCTCCTTCCCATCCCAGATCTTTGCCAGGGTGTCTCGTGTTGTCAGTGCAGGCTCAGCCTGGTTCAGCGAGTGGTAGAGAGCAACTTAAAGCTGATGAAATGAAGATCACGGGAGCTGTGCAGGAACAGGCCAGCCCTGCAGAATTCATTCACATGTCCTCCTGAGTGAGGGATGTCCTGAGGAGTAATGTTCTATGCACTTAATTCCATCAGAATAGTCTTGTCCATTTGTGCTACCCCACCGCTTGCAAGAGATGCAGATTTTAAAGGACTCTTTGAAAGACTGGAGTGCAGAGGCTACAGCGCTTTGAAAAACAGGAATGTGACCAAAGCCACATCTTAACAGAGACCAGAGAGGAGGAGCTTGAGGAGGAAAAAAAATGAGTTAAGAATGCAAAGATGTTTATTTTCCAGCTAAAATTAAGCTTCATGATATAGCGAAATTCATAAAGGAATTTTTCAGTTTTTAAAGACTTCCGCTTTTTGGATTTTTTTCCCCTCTGCCAAATAGTTAATTTAGGCTACGCTAACCAATTACTCCTACACAGTGCTGGAAATGATGGCAAGTAGGACTTGTTTCACCACTGCCAACAATCTGAATGTTTCAGCAGCTGTGGAATTTCTAAAGAATTGGGACTGTGGCGTGAAAGTGGCCGGACACAGGGTGGAAAGAAGAAATGAAGGTGATTTCTGTGCTGATAAATTCCTGAGAACCTCTGGGTTAACAGAAAAAAAAACAAACAAAGGAACAAAAGCAAAAAAAAAGAATAAAAAATAAAAACTAAACAAAACAAAATACCAGAAAAAATGAAAGAGACAAAAAAAAGAAAAAAAGGAGCAGAGGAAGAAGTAAAATGCAGACTGGCTGTTTGTGCTGTTGCAGTCTGGACAGTCTGTCCCAGACAGGAAGCTGGTCTCATGACAAGATCATGACTCCAATTGTGACATGTCAGAGGCTGCTTTCCTGAGCAGGGATGGAGTGGTTTGCCAGGCAGTTATCCCCTCCAGGAGCACAGGAGACTCGGCTCTGCCCTGGGATGGCCGGGGAGGCGGACTTGGAGGGGGAGCACTGCCCTGAAATCAATTCCTGAAGTTTCGGGCTTTTCACTGCTGTTTGGGTCCTGGGGAAGTGTGAGGAGTCAGCCCCTCTGGCTCCCTCTGTATCCCCTCTGGTGCTGACTCTTGCATTCCCTTGGGTAAGACACGGTAGTTAAGGACAAAGGCAAAACTGAAGTGACCCCTGTGGTGCAGGTTGGCACTGGGGCCGTCATGATCCGACAGTGCTATTTGTGTCCTGCTTAATTCCCTAATTCACTTGTGCATATTTTTGATGGATTATTTTGTTTTTCTCCAGAAGCAACATACATCAAAGACAGTTTCCGGTCAGCATCATCTGTGGGATGATAGTGGTATGGTCACAGTTTTCCTGCAGATGTTTCTCCTGGACATCATTTTTTAGGTGGATGTATTCCTATTCATCTTCTGAGTTTATAAATCCTCATTTTTACAAAATGCTGAGCATACTTTTTTTTTAAAATCTCCTTTAAAATACGGAAAAAACTTTAAAGTATTTTCAGTTTTTATTAAAAGTACTGTTCTTAATGGAGGGAGGAAACTTCTGGCAAGGTTTCATTTGTAAAGACCAATATAACACTGCATGTGTGCACGCAAACATGCAGGAAGGAGATCAAAACCATTTCATATATAGAGAAAGCTTATCTTAGTTTGTGCTTTTTCCAGTTAAGCCTCCTCACCCCATCTGCTTCTCTGCATGACTGACAGCTGATTGCACTTCCTATTTCTAGCATGTTTTCCTGTCAGGTTATCCAGAGCTGCAACCATTTGGGTGCCACCAGGCTTCCCTGGGGAACACGACCCCATTCAGCCGTGGAGCCGAGCCTCCCTGCTTCCAAGGAATCCATCACAACCTAGGGCACAGCTCCCTGGAGATTTCCAGAGGGGAGAACTGCACATTCACAGTGGGGCAGAGGTGCTTCAGACTCACCTGTCTCCAAAGGAGTCAGAGGTGCTTTGGAGCTGGCAGCTCTGCCATGCGTAGCTCTGGCAGCAGAATGTAGCTGCCTCTTGGCTCTGCCAGCCTGCAGAAAAGTTGGGATGGGCCCATGTAAAATAATTGGTACAACTGTTTTTTAATTTTTTTTTTTTTTTTTNTTTTTTTTTTTTTTGCTACAGCAGAGACTGAAAGTGACAGGAATAGTTGAGAGCCATTTTTTTCTTTCCAAGCTGATGCTGTACCACAGTCAGGATTTTGACTGATCACCTGCTGTAGGGTGTGTTTGGAGCTCCCATTTAGCTCTCCAGTATTCCAAATGCTCTGACTGATCACTCAGGTATTGCAGCAGACTTTTTTTTAATATCAGTTGCTTGGGTACTTGGACCATGGCATTGTAAAGAAGTATTTAAAATATAGGGGTTGATCAGGTGAGTAGATTGGCAGCCCTGAAGTCATTCAAGGCTGTGACTTTACAGTGCTGGCCATCAGCTACCAGCTCAAATACTGTGAATTTATTTATTTTAGCCACTGGTTCTATGCCTAATGAAAAGCATATGCTCACTAGATTAAGGACATGTAAATTTGTCATCACAAATTCATGCACTGGAGTATAATTAAGTGGAATTTGACTGCCTTTGTAATTTTGCGCAACCATCAATTTTGTTCCCCTTATGAAACATTTTAAGTATTTTATGATGTATATTCATGCCAAGAACTTAGCTATGTATTTTTGTTGATGTTGGGTGACATCAACAATACTAAATTTGATTGCCAGAGTCCTTTAGTGTGAATCCATCCTTCAGCAATGGAGGAATCTCTTAAAGCCCTGAAAGCACACTAGCAAGGCAAGTCCCCATTTAAGGATGGTATTTATATTCTAGGTGCTGTCCACAACCACTTTGGAGTACAGATGCAGTACATGCCTTTTCAACCTATTCTAGAAAATAATTCCTGGTAATTGTTACAGACATTTAGGAGAATCCCTGCACTTCCAGAGCACTGGAAGTCCCATGCATTCCTGGTTTTAGACAGCCCCGTCTCCTGCCTGCCACACACAGACACCATCTGTAGCAGCTGCTTTTCCAGCAGTTCAGGTAGGAGAGGGCACTGGAGCAGACTGTTTGGATGCTTGGCTTTGTGCCATCCATCGGTTTCTGCTCTGTTTATTTGAGAGGAACGTGGCCACCTGGGCTTCCTGTGCCCTGTCCCTCAGCCCTGGGCAGGCAGGACACGTTGCACAGGTCTGGGCAGAACCACCAGGGTGGTGATTTCACACCACGAGCTGTAGGAGCCCTTTATGGTTCAGTTCCTCCACAGCAGTGCTCTGCATTAGTGGCACAACAGGACAGGAAATAAACTTCTGGGTTCCCCATTTTTTCCAGTTTCTTTTGTTCTGACAGATTTGAAATCTGATAGCTCCGCTTCTGTCTCCCTTGATCTGGCTCCTTTTCTGTCCTGCAGCACTTTTGTGGAAATGCTCTCCCTGCTTTTGTGAAGATGAAAATTCCTAATTTTCAGGGCCTGCAGAGCAGAAAATAAAAAATGCAGGAGAGTCCCAAACTCTCACTTGATCAAAAATATTTCTTTTTTCTAGAGAACACTTGTGACTTTTAGCTCAAAGCACCCATTTCACCATAGCCAAAAATTGTGTCAGTGTAGGATTCAGAATGTCGTTGTTTTGGAGGTTTTTTGTTTTGTTTTGAGAGAGATGCTCATCTCCTTACCTAGACTCTGGCAGTATGCTTCTTAGATCCATGAAGGGTGACCTATAAATCCCAGCAATCACTTGCCAGGTTGCTCAACATTTGCATTTCAATGTCGTTTCTTCATTTCCACTTCCTTTTTTTAGACGTAACATTTACACGTTTCAGATCTGCTTTAGGCTTCCCTTGCCTGTGTGTTGCTACAGCTGCAAGAACTCTAAAAGTTGCCATTCCTGCCACAGAGAAGTCTGGAAAGTTGATGCAGGCACAAAGGCTGATTATACCTCCCTCTGCCAGGTTTAGACTTTGGGGCATTATCTAGAAAAAGCAGCATACTGACTCTTAAAAGAACCCTCTATTTTATGGCTTCTTTTCTCTTTTCAACCTAAGTATCAACAGCAACACTCTGTCTTCAATTCTGACTGTGGATTCTCTCCTTCTTCAGAGATTTCAGCACTTCTTGAGAACACCTTAGGTACAACCCAAGCCAAATACAGGACAACATAAGCCCAGGGTCTGAAGAAGACCCAATCAAATACACATCATCCTTTGTGCCAGAGGCCAAACTCCCCAAGGAAAAACTCTCTTTGGTGATCAGATCACTACTCCTGCAGCAGCTGCATCCTAAATCCCACTGCCAGCACTCTGTGGAGCCTCTCCCAGCCTGGTGAAAGCTGCTTGCTGCCAAATATTGCAAAACAGCCCTCCTGCCCTTCTCACTTTGGGCACACGGGATCGCAATACCAGCTGTTTTTTTCCTTGCATCCTCTTCCTGCCTTGGCTTCTCCCTGCTGTCTTCCTTCATAGAATTTCACCTGACAGTTTTGCTGCTTTCCTCATAGCTCTGTGCACAAAACCTATGATTTCTGCCATATCGCATAAATCTTTTTGCAATTCAGATTCTCTGGGTGATTTAAATTTAAAGGGAACGATCAAGAGCAGGTCTGGTGGTGTTGATGGCACTTTCATTCTAATTAACTTAATTCTAAGTGTGAAAAGGCTATTCCGGGTTCAGTGATCAGAATTTTAATTGCCTGTTTGATTAGCAGTTATGGACCAATATTGTTGTAGAATAAAGTGTGTCTGGCTTTCCTAACTCAAACTAAAGTACAGGGGCTCTGGAGTGGTTCAAAATGCAGCCTGTGCTGCACAAAGCATTTGGTATTTAAGACACAGCACACGTGACAGCGCTCAAAAGCACCTTTAGTACCAGCTGGAGGCCTACAGCCATGAGAAGGAACAAATGTGTTACTAACAGGAGAAGTGGGAATTGCAATCCACCCTTCAAAGTAGTCTAAGACCAGCTTTAAAAAGTAAAATTAGAGCCTATGCCAGCAGCTGGGAGAGAGCTCACAGGCAGAGACCATCTCAACGGCAGGTCCTGCATTTAAACAAGTTCTACACTGCCAACTTCAGACTGACTAAAATACAGCTGTTAAATACTTAACATGAATTACACAGTCTCTTTAAACAACTAGCTCCTGTAAAACTCTGTACCAGTATCTGAAGTGGACTGCTAATCTGATCAAACCTCTGTATCCATCATTATGGATGACGGAGTTGTTATTTAGATACTGCACTGGCAGTATTTAGATACTGTATTAGCAATAAATCTAATCATAATCATTGACATCATCACTGTGTCCTACTTCTCACACCTGGCCAAGAGGCTTCCCTTAACTACCTTAGTCATGGTGTGTTACAGAATGCTCAATAATTACATTCCTGTCAGAGAAACTGCCAGTGCAACTCTTCCTTTCCATCTACTGGTGTCAGCCATCCAGATTAACTTTAAATGCCATTAAAAGTAATTTCAAGTGATTGTAACATATACTGACCTGGATTTCTTGGACTCAGGCAAATCTGTGATTTGCTCAATTCAACCTGAATTCAGCCATCCAGGATCTCCAAGACATGACCAACTTCAACACCCCCAATTCAGACATTCCCAGTAAATGAGACTAATTCAGTGAGAACATCTTTTCTGAAAGTGGAAGAATTATCTCCTAACAGCAGGGAGAGTTAAGCACATTAGAGGGCAAGATGGTAAAAAATGTAGCTTCCATTCATGTTGCTGGAAGATGCAGTCTGGAAGGAAAATCTCCTTTTACCACAAGAGCAAATGAGTTTCTAAGAAGGAGGCAGTTCTAAAAAAGACCTGAGCCAGAGATCAGCCACTTGTTTTAACTACACTCACTACCTGGTTTAGGAAAATCCACACAAGACAATCTTTCTTTTGAAGGACTTTAGCTCTTAGTTAAAGCTAAACTGCTGCAGACTTAGGGCCACTGTCATACATCAGATGCTGCCACACCTGCCCTGGTCAGCTGAACAAATCCTAAACAGAAGTAGCCACATCTGCAAAGCCACAAGGAATAAATGCATTCCAGAACAACTGTTCTTTGTTTTATTGAATGGTTGAAGAAGGACTATAATCCAGGCATACTTAAATCAAGTGTTGGTCCACTCTTATCATCAAAAAGAATTTTTTTTTTTTTATAATAACATCAACACAAATGGAAGGAACACGAAGCATCATAACAGGAACTTTCAACTGTATGTGACATTAGACCATGACCAGACTGGTGCTACTTCAGGATTTACAGACTGCACTGTACAGACCAGCCACACCAGTGTTACTCACCTCCCAGTCACTGAAGTCCTGGGGAAAGGATCCTTCTGTGCACAGCTCACCTCTGAGCCATCAACATGAGATCAAAATGCCATTTGTGCTACTAGAGTCCTAGGCTGATAGAAATATTTCTATATTTAGTATTTTACTGAAGAATATTTACTATCCTCTCTGAAGTTACATATAACCATTATAAATATGTACATCAAACATTTACAGCTGGTTCATAATATACAATACAACAATTCAGCTACAATTTTTAATCTTCCAGTGTAAAAGTTTCAAACAACATGTTGCTATCGTAATTTCAATTTATCTGGTTTGCACAGGCACAAGGCATTTCAAAAACTCATGTTACATGATAAAAAAAATGGAATGATGTCACTTTAATAACAATTACTCTGGGGAGTGTTGTTTTGTTTTTTTTAAACAAGCAGATTTCAACTTCTAAACCCCATCTGGTGCTACTACTAACATTTAAAATAGTCTTGAAAGGGGGAAAAAATACTTAGAAATAAATACACCTTCAAAAAACTTCCACAATTAACCATGTCAGAATATTTGTCTTCCACACAGGTTAAAGGAGACCTTGCTCTTCACCATCTTCCTGCGCTGCAATACGGTGCAGTTCAATCCATTCTTATCTTCTGATTTGTCATCCTGTAAATAATGCTGTCATAGCCAGGATCCATGTTCCAGAGGTTGTAGGAGATAACTATCACAGCTAAAGCAAGACCTATCATCATCCACAGAACAATGTTGAAGATTACAGAGTAGTCGTAGTTGTATGGATAGGCAAGGTTATATGGATTTTCATTTTTACTCTGCAATAAAGAAAATATTTATTACTTTTAAGTGAGCTTGCACACCGAACATTTTGACTCCATCCAAAGCCTGAGCAACCTAAATAGGAGAGATGCACTTTTGTCTAGACAAATCTGATGCAAGGGCACAGAATGCAAAAAAGTGATTATGTGAGTGGCATCAGTGGAATCCAAAAGAAGAGGATGACAGGAAAATGAAATCCGAAGTCGTGAACCTGGGGCAGAACAACCCAGGTGACAGCACAGGCTGGGACTGAGCAGCTGGGCGGCTGCAGAGAGGGACTGGAGCTCCTGGTGGACAAGGGGAACAGGAGCCAGCAGTGTGCCTCTGGAATGACACAGGGCAACTCCATCCAGCACTGTCTGGAGTCTAGCCAAGGAAAACATGTTTTCCTACAGCTAGGAGGCTGAGAAGACAACACAGAAAAGCAAATTTTAGCAAGGCATAGGAGAAAAAGTTTTCACCATGAAAGTGGTTAATGCTTTGGAGCAAAAGAGGCTGTGGGACTTCCAGGGATGGACTTTTCAAGAACTTGGCTGGACAAGAACCTGAGCAACTTGATCTGGCTCCTAAATTAGTCCTGCTTTGAGCAGTGGATTGGACTGGATGACCTCCCGAGCCCTCCTCGAGTGAAGTTACTGAATGACGTGAAGATCAAGACAATAAGTAAGCTGCACCCACATCTAAGTCATAGTATTTTAGTCCTTAAAAAAAAAGTCACACTCAGGTGAACTGATACAATTTGGATCACTTTTAATAAATGAGATGTAGAAAAATGTGGCTCTACTACCTGTGAAGCCTGGAGAATGGAGCGAGTCTTCCTTGAGAGGGGAGAGTTAAACTCCTTCACAGCCACCACTTCTACTACTGCATTCCCACCATACAGATTAAACATCTCATCTGCAAACTGGAGGAGAAAAGGTGGTTTAATTAAAAGCCCAGACTGTAGCCAGGAATTAAGCACAGTTTTGTTAGCAAGATGTAGTAAAACAAAAGATGTCAGCTTCAGGAACAATTACAGAAAGCTGTAAAAGTTTACACTATTTTAGAATTTCACCAAGTGCCAACCTTCCCCTGGTTTACCAGGCCTCTTTCAAACCCCCAGCCACTGCTCAGCAGACTGCAGCTTATGCCTGCTTTCTGGGCTGAAACTTACTCTTTTATCCCTTTTACAAAATGCCCATCCCCACACCATTTCCTAATTGTGTATCTGTCGGTTCCAACAAAGTATTTAGGTTCTCAAACTTCCATTAGGAATCTATGAATCCTAGTATCTTAATCTGGTTCAAAAATGAGTATGTTTAATATTTAAATATATTTGCTTAAGGTCAAAGAGGCCAAAGAGCAACGCTTAGAGAAAACAGGTATTTGGCTTAAAAAATTGATGGTTTTGCATTTTTTCATCACACTTAGGAAACTCTCAAAAGTGACTAATCTTAACAAAAACATAACTAATTATTACATAAGACCTGCTGAAGAATTACTTTCTTGAGCACACTGATGGATGGACAGCAGCTATTTTAAACTTAGAAATTTAGATTTACATAGCTTTGTGGGCAAGGGTAAACTAATCACTGCACCCTGGGATAAAGATATTTCCACACTTCCAAGAGCCAGTTTTTGTGAGACATACTGGTGGTTTCAAATGCAAGGTGTTTGTCTAAGAAAAACAAACATATCAAGTCATGTTGATATATGGTTTCAATACACCCCTACTCCTTTATTCAAAATATCTAAACACATTGTAGAATCATGCCAACACCTTCCAGAGAGGCAAATTGTAACATTCGATTTTATAATTAAACAACAGCATTTTAAAAACCAAAAAACAAAAACAAGCATGAGGCAAGCCATCACTAATGCAGTTACATCTCACTTCTTTGCAGTTAACATAAAAATTATTTTCTTACTATTACCATGAGTTTTGTTTATTAAGTAGACAATATACCTTTTGCAAAGAGTCTACAAGAATTTGAGAAGCATCCTTGAACTGCTGAGAGTCTTCCCCATATCGTTTTCCAACCTCTTCCAAACCAGACAGTTCCAGGGAATACAGGTCTGGAGAGTGATCTTTGGCTAAGTGCTTGTGTCGAGACAGCTTTGGCACACCATTGAGGGCAGAAAGAAATTCATTCATACACAGGTTACTTTAAAAACACGTTGCACAAAATCAATTTACTTGGACTAATCCAGCCTCCCTTTTAACAGCCATATTCCATACTAACTAGGAAATTGAATTCTTGCCAACTTAGAAGATGTCCATAATTGTTTCTTTTTTTAATTCTACAGAAGAAACCAGATGATCATTTTGTAGCATCTGTTCCTAACATGAGGTTACATACACATAACAGAGAGCTATACTAAAAAGAAATAAAATACTTATTGACATCAGAATCCTTGTTCTGTAATAGCTATAACATAAATCTTGGAGAAAAGAAAAACACGTAACTACAAGACTTAGATACTATAATTTCCTTCTTTGAAGCTAGCCCTTGCAAAGCTGACTAAGTTGCAACCTCCACCTTGTGTTGCCCATGTACAAAAGTAGTTTATTTAAGGAGTATCATGCCATTGTCATAAAACCCAACAATACAATCCAAATTATCTCAAAAGAGAGTAGTGACATTCTGCATTTCTACAGGTGAGAAGATGCAGCACTGATATTGGTCTGCACAAGACAACAGTCTCTGAAAATGAGGAATTTAATCCCATCTTCCCAACTACTTAAACTGCAGCATTTCTAGCCTGCAAGACAAACATTTTCTCAAGACCCTCATTTCTCTCCACTAGCCCTTCACCCAATGTGAATTTTTGAGGTTTTCCACAACTCTTTCTTTCACTTCAGTAGTTAAGGGCTGCAGTTTAAAGGACACACAGAAAAAACCAAACCAAACCAAAAGGACCCACACACCACTGAGCCACTAAAACAAACCCTAAACCACAGCAACAAGACAGCAGCTTCTTATTAAAAAGATCTTTAGAATTAAAAGTTCGCCCTTCCATTGGAGCATTTCCACCACCATCACTATTCGTGGTACAAAAGTCACTCCAGTCTTTTCAGAGAAAATGGTATTTTGAAGCAAAATGGTGGACAGCGCAAAGAATATGTTCTTAACTACCATTATACTTCTCAAGTAAGACACCAAAGAAAGCCCCAGCAAATTCTTCATTTGAGTTTTTCAGAATTTCCCCTATTCTGACCAAACACAACACAGAAGAAAACTACAGATGATTAAGGTTCTCATTCACAATTGCAGTGCTGGGGCTGCTACAAATAGAATGCATTATTTAAACCGATGGAACCAGCTGATGACACACTAGAATATGGATCACTGGCTGCCAAGTATCCTGGCTATGCCTTCTCTACCTTTAAAGATCTCTGAAGTTTGTGACACAAGACAGGGGAAAATGTTTCAAAACACCTTACCAGGCTTGCAATATCATGTAGGACTTGAAGTTCTGACAGAAAAAGCAAATCAACCTGGGGGAAGAGGCAGAAAGAGACAGGTATTTCCTTTGATGAAACCCAGGTTAGGGAAGCCTTGTTTTGTTGCAAGTATTTTATAATAGTCATCTGCTACAACATCAGAACATGCTAGAAGGAAATAACTCTTTCAATAAAGTTACTTAGAAAAAACCCTTTAAACTCAGTTAATAGAATTCAGTTAGAAAAAATTAGGAGTGGGCTCTCTTAGGCAAAGAAAGAGGGAAGAAAGAGCGGGAAAGGAGAAAAGCACAAGCTAACTAAGAATGTTAGAGAAAAACCCCAGAGAAGTTCCCACTGATGAATGTGTTTTTACCTCGTTGTTCCTGCTGAGGGAGTTGAGAGGGAGGGAGCTGAGGATGGAGTTGTCCTGGAACAGGCGGTTCCGCAGCTGGCGCAGCGTGACGGAGAGATCCTCAAACACGGCGTTGGCCTTGCCCACCATGTACACCCTCTGCAGGGACAGCACGGGTTACTGACAGACGGCACGGGTTACTGACTGACGGCACGGGGTACTGACTGACGGCACGGGTTACTGACTGACGGCACGGGTTACTGACTGACAGCACGGGTTACTGACAGACAGCACGGGTGACTGACGGCACAGCTCCTGCTCCAGCACAGCCTCCTGCTCTGTTTCTCCCGTCCCACACTAATAACCAACCACGCTTGCAATCGCCAGTCCAGAATTTCATGTGATCGACTGGGTTTGCTCCAGCAAGTGGAAAGAGATTTCACTGTCTGGAACACGTGGAACCAGGAGTGAAGCAATACTCACTTCCTCACTGGGGGCCAGCTGCAACACCACAGGCGTCTCCTCAGAGAACAGAGTATGGATGGCATTTGCAACATTGTCCAGACTGAAAGGAACGGCCTGGAAGACAAAGTCTAGTTAGATTTTTGGGTTAAACACGGGCTACTGATCTTAACTAAAAATGTCTGGAAAAGTAAAGGGTATGCATATTTCCAAAGTGGTAATAAGTAATAGGAACCTATGTGCAAAACAAAACATCACCTGTGTATCTATGAACAGACATTTTATTTATGTGGCAGACACAATATATTCTTAAGAACTCCAAGAGACCACGACTGTGAATTAAGAGGCTTATTTAGGCTTAGAGTATCGCCTTGGGTATCAGTAAAAGAAGACCAACAAATATAGAAGCAATGCAAAAGGGGAAACAATCTCGCTGAAAATGGAAAGTTACGAACCACAGAAAACTGATGGGTGAAAATATACCAGCAGAAAGACCAACTGCTGAAACAAGAAAAGAGACATATTAAAAAACCTACTAAAAATAGAAAAAATGCTAGCACAGTATAGTGCCATTACTGGCAAGCTAATAGAACTGTTAGTTTTTCTAAACACTTACTTGTGGGTTTTATTAAAAAAAAGACACAGAATGGCACATTTCCATTCACTACTTAAAGTGTCCTATGACAGAAGAGGCAACGGCATAAATTTAAACCCAGGATATTTTAACTTAACACAAGAACAAAGTTTTTTACTCCAAGGGTGGTCAAATACAGGCAGAGGCTGCCCAGAGGTCCTGGAGTCTCCATTTGTGGAGATGCTCATATCCTGACTGAACACAGTGCTGATCAGCCTGCTCTGGCTGATCTTAATCAGGGCATTGGATGAGACGATTTCCAGAGTTCCCTTCCAACCTAACGGATTCTGTGTTGCTGTAACAAGCCTGAGAAGCCCTAGCAAAGACAGGCAGTGATAGGGAAATGTAATGTCTGTTGATTTGTTCTTGATACAGTAAAATGGAATGCTGTCTCTCAGGGCTGTATTTCACAGCCAAGTACTTGAGGAAAACTCAAAAGACCACTTACAGGGTGATACAGTACATCAGAAAATCAACACCATATAAAATGTTATCACACACTCAGCTGAAGCAAAATCTTAACAATTCTGATTTTGAAATATTGAGTTACCATGGGAAGAAGTGGATTGGTACAAACATTAAAATTAGCTGTCTTTGAAGGAGAACATGCTTTGGTCAAACAAGTTACTGAACTCAACACAGGAAGCCCTGGGTGATCTCAAGGGCCTCCTACCTTGTTCAGAATCCTGAGCAGATTATTGATCTACCCAGCCTGATCCATCATTTCAGGGGATATGCAAACTTCAAGTGAAGTAGGAAATAAGTGAACATCGGGGGCTACAGCAGAGAATCATGTACTTGTCATCAGACCACAGGAGTCCCAGGAATCTGGTGACAGTTCCAGATGTGGATACTCACATTCTCAATGGGGTAAGAAAACCCTTTCACAGGCAACTTGTCCACGCCCTTCACTGTCACCAGCACAGTGGCTCGAGGCCGGTGAAACAGATCGCCCACTGCCAGCCCAGGCCAGGGGAGGTCCTAGTACAAAATAGCAAAAAAAGGTGTATTTCACAGGCAAAGAGAAGAGTTCTTCCCACTACTAAAGCAAAACAACTCATTATCCTGTTAATGCCTCTGTGCAGGACAGCCTATTGGAAATTTCACGGGGAAGTAAGTTAATACCAGACTGCTTTCACCTTGAGTAATGCCTCCAGTCAACCATGAAGGAACTGCTAGTTTAAAAGCTGCCAGTAACTTCATAGCAAAGTTTACACTAAGAAAATATCATATATAAAGGATACATGAAGAGTTATTTCCCACAATTAAATTATAAATACTTCAGTCTGTATTTAGTAAGTGAAGGCTGAACTCAAAAAACCCACTAACATCTTGATATTTTCAGTACAAGAAAGAAACAGGGTGGAAAGGAAGGGGAAGAGAGGGATGCGTCAATCACAACAACAGAAAACTAAACTTAAATGTACAAATTTGCACAGAAATATAAAAAGATTTCTTAGTAGCTTACCACAATTACAAATCAGTAAGAGTACAGTGGAGGCTACTTGACTGGTTTATTCAGGCACAAAATACAAACTCATCTGTGTGGCATAAAGGCAAACAGATTTCCCCATTTGTGTAAATGACATAATCACCCTTTTTTTTTTAAAGCCAATTTAATTGCATTTTAGAATTAAATGTCGTTGACATTATGATTTGTATCACCTCACAGAAACAAAGGGAAAACCTTTTAAAGCACCATCAGGGACAAATACGGGGTTTGGTTTTGCTCTCCTTTAACATGAGAGGAATATTGAATGACTCTTTCTGAGAATTCCCAATGTAACACACCAGGAATTCCAAATTCTCTACAGCAGCCTTACTGCACTGTCAGTTTATGTTCCTAGCCTACAGCTTTGATGCGAGCTGTGAAAGTGCCTGGGCCCTGCAGTATCTCCTCAGCAGGGCTGGAAGCTGCCCACACAGTGATCTCCGCCTTAGTGACAGCACTTTCAGCAGCTCTCAGTTCCAGGGCTGAACTGAATAATCATTCAAACACTTCCTTCCCTGCCTGCTTCTAGCATTTGAATTAATATTAATAGAGAACTGTTTCTAAAGGATGCTACAGACCCATCACAACAAATGAATCCCAAGCTGTGGCAGAGGCACAGAGTGAGTACTGAAACACTTTTTTCCATGATAACCGTGACATAGCTCTGGATGACTCCACTGTTTTTCTGGGTATCTTTATATGCAACACACACAATACCATTCAATATATTGTTTTTTCTTGATAAAATAATCAGAATTTACTCCTTAGGCACGCTACTCATACAAGTTTGTTACTAGTTTGATGACAAAAAAAGCAGAATTAATTGATAGCAAGGTATTTTCAAATTCCAAAACACAGGCTAAGCAGCCCTGCATTCAAACCAGCCTTATCAGACCTCTTCCCTAGCTGATGTATGGAAGAAATGAGAACTGGCTGCCCTCACCAGCACTGTGAGAATGCCTCAGCCTGCAGATTTCAGTATCTGGCTGCACACAGACACTGCCAAAGATATCTGGCTATTACACCTTCATCTGCTGCTTCAACTGCCACTCATCCTTGCTGAAGCACAGCAAAAAAAATCAGTAGGCAAGGTGGAATCAATCCAAGGCCTCCTGCTCATGTGCCCCACTTTAAACATCGCTTAAGTTGTATTCGAATACTCAATGTGGAGAAACACAACCACAAATCATGTTCCCAGGGTTTTGGATTGCTTCCTAAGTAACCTACCTACTTGTTCTAACTCTGCTCAGCAGACAGGATTGCTGACCTGACAAAGTGCCTGCCTTGCCAAGCCACTTCTCACAATCTTCAGAGTACTCAGGAGCAGAGCCCTACAGAGAGCTTGTGTGCAAGAAGTGACAGTGGTTCCACAGATTCTCAGTTTGTGACCATGGATGGAGGGGATACAGCACACAGCTGGGTCTCAGTGGAACTGAGGAACAACAATGGAAAGCCTCTGCAGGCTTCCTTCTACAGCTGGTGACTCAAATTATCCAGCTAGCACAGCCTCTGGCTGCTCACATGACCCACACAGCTCTGTCTGGGAAACCACCTGTCAAGTCATGCATTCCTCAAGACAAACAGGGCGATGTTTTATATATTCCAGCACACGACAGCAAGAGTCACATCTTGAGTGAGCAGGTCTGTAGCTTTAGAGGAGTTTCACAATCAAGACCTGGAACGTACTTCTTCAACGGAAAAGCCCATGGTCAATGCAGCAACATCTGGGATCCGCTCGCCCGGAATCGGCCAACTTCCATCTCGGAAAACAACCGACTGAGGTGATCGTAAGATACTGAATTCACCACCACATACACCTAAAAAACAGACACAAAAAGCTGTCAGAGCTCTTGCACTCTTTTCCTTTGACTAACATGGGAAAAGACCATATTTGAGCTTTCATTCCTTCTTCCTCCCTTCCATGCCTATCAGTTTATGGAAAGCCAGAAATAAGATAATTTTAACTGATAATTTTAATGCTCTGGAATACAAAATAAGGTTTCTATACAGCAATGACTAAGAATGAACAGATCCATATTAACAAAAGCAGGACAACTACTCAAAAAACAGCACAGTTCTGTGTAACAAGCTACAAGTAGTGTTACAGTTCAGACCTGGTAAAGCGAACTCTCAATGGAGCCAGGCAGACTCCAAAATCCTGTTAAGTTCACAATGCACCAACACAGCTCTGCTTGCTTCCAGGACTGCTTGGCACAACACCTCTGTTCATGCAGACAACAGAGCTCAGAGCCCAGAGCCAGGAAGTCCAGTGGAATTTGTCAGTGCTGGCTTAAACCAGGCACTGCCAGGACAAGCTGGCTCCTGCAGAACAGCTCTGGTGCCCCTGCTCTGCCTCCTCCACCTCATGACACCGTGAGATGTTTTTCATCCTTGGATGCAGCCTTGGACCTGAGCTGATTGTGTGGAGCCACAATCTGCAACACTTCTCATGCTGGGTTTTCACTCCTCTGGGATCCCCCTTCACTCTCTTCCCCATTACCTGGAACACCAAAGTTGACTAAAAGCATCTTTCTAAACTGTTTTATGATGACAGTAATTTACTGCGTAATAAGGTCAGAAAGGATTCCACAGAAATAAAAGAAGGGCTTGTTTCAACCTGGCTTCCTATCTTAAAGTCACTTAGGCACAGCTGCAATACTGCGTACACCAAAATTTATCTAAATAAATTTTAAAACTTATTTGGTGTATATAAGCAGTAACATGCACAATGCAAAATTTCAGGCATATGCTCCCCAATGAGCAATCCGAGTAGGTTTCCACCAGAAAACTGATTTGATACAAGAAAATCAAGTATTAGAGTAATAACTATTTGCAGACCTCCAAGTTCTAATTATACGAGTCTGACTGCATACCTCAAAATTACATGAATAAGGCAACTGTCTAAAGAAAATAAAAGTATTTATTCTTGTGATCACTGAAAATTGGTTACCAATCCAAGCAGTGATATACAATAGTGTTCCAGGACATTTACAAACCTAAAGGCTGTTTACAGAAACAAGGCAATAGTAAACTGATGTGTTGGGCAGCTAAAAACTTCCCTACCATGAATTTAACTAATGTGACCTTGAAGATGCTGTTTCGAAGCCTGGCTCACGATCATGCACACAAATGTTGACAGTAAATCTGAGCTATGTTATGATAAACGCACCAAAGGACAAAGTTCTGAGATGCAGCTTGGGGAGGAGGGCAAAAGGAAACAAAGAGTCCAAACCAACCAAGGTACATGGAGCAGGTTCAAGCATCTTTTGTTTAAATTGATGCCCTCCTTGGGTGGCCTGCTACCAATTTCAATGGTGGATCAACCCACATCTTGAAGGGCAGAAATGTTTCCAGACCAACTTCTTTGAGCAGGAATTTACAAAATGGCTCCAAATCCATAGGATTTCACATGCTACTCTCCACAAGGCTGTTACACAGCCACACCTGTGCTTCAGGACACACAGGCTTACCTAGGGCAAGATTGCTCAGGTGGATAAAATCAGAGCATAAACCCTCTACAACTGAATTTCCCTCACTAGACTTGTTCAAGATTTCAACCATTAAAACTAAATTTGAAGTTGAGAACATCAGCAGATTCTGTATAATTATCTATGGAATAGTTAACCAAATTCCTACCCTGCTAAAGTTGTACCTCAGGCTCTCAAAAGCCTTTGCGAACCTGGAGAACTCAGGAATATTGAGTGAGAAATACTCACAGGGCCTGGAAGTGCCATCACAAGCCTGACTCACAGTGGGTAACAGAGAGGCTACAGTGACCACAAAAACAGCTCAGCAAAACACGAAAATTTGTACAAAATTACAAAATTATGTGTGTCTATCACAGAATCATCAGAGTTGGAAGAGACCTCTAAGATCATCAAGACCAACCATCAACCCAGCACTGCCACTGAAACCCCCAAACTACTAAACCAGATCACCCAGCACCAGATCCAGAGCCTCTTAAATACCTCCAGGCGTGGTGAGGAACCATCATCATCCTGGGAAACCTATTCCAATGCCTCACCCTGGCAGTGAAAAGATTTTTTTTCTAGTATCTGATCTGAATCCCTCTATCTCAGCTTATAAAATTGGATTTTAATAGAATTTATATACAGGAGTATATAAAGGAGTTTATATAAAATAACATATTACATATAATTATACATGTGCATTATAGAAAAAGATACAATATATAATCTAAATTTATATAATAATTTTATTATACAATAATAAAACCAACTTTATATAACGAATTTACACAAGAAAATTACAGAAATTTATAAATTAATATAAACCAGCCCTTGGATTGAAAGGGACAGGATAAAAGGGTTCGAGCACCATCATCGGAGGTGGATGGAGGGGTGGGGGGGGCAGGGAGCTGCAGCACAATGACAGGCCCCGCTCCCATCCCTCGATCCTGAACCTGGCGCACACAGACACCGACAGCCCCGCTCACCCCCACCCCTTCCCGCGACCCTTCCCCAGCTTTGCGGCCCGGCCCCTTTCCCACAGCCGTCCCTCGCACGGGCCCGGCGGCCCTCCCCGCTCCCCTCGGCGCTCCCTCGTCCCCGCTCACCCACCGGCGACGCAGGCCGCTGCCACCAGCGCCGCCAGAGCCAGGGCCCGGCCGGCCCCGCCGCACCGCCCCATGTCCGCCATGAGCCGCCGCCGGGCCGCGCCGCCGGACTGACGCCTCGAGCGCTCTGCCTACCGCCTGACGGACAGGCGCTCCAGCCAATCGACGGGGGGTATTCCACGCGGGAGGCGGGACTCGGCAGAGCTGACCAATCGGAGCGCAGCGCCGGCCCTGTCCCGGGGCTGAGCAGTCAGCTGCCCCGCCGGGGGCGGAGTGATTCTCTGAGTGGCGTTCGCACCTGGCCAATCAGATCGCGAGAGGGCTCTGCACCATTTTTCCTCCCTGCACTGTAAACCCAGCGGGAGAGGCGGGGAGGCGGAGCCAACTGACAGTTGAGTCAGCCAATCGAAGCGCGAGGCGTCGTGGATTTGCCCCGCCCACACCCACCAGCCCAATGGGGATGGGCGGGGCGAAGATGTGATTGACAGCGTAATGCACCATTCAGAGAGCACGGTGCTGGCTCCACCCTCTCGGCACCGTGTGGCGGGGCCTCTCTGAGTGTGAGGCCGTGAGGGCTGGTTTCTGTTCCTGTTATCGTCCTCATCGTCGTTTTTGTCCTTGTCCTTGCCCATGCCCATGCCCGTGTCCCTTCCTTAAATTCTGTTGAGAACATCCACAGTAACACATGCACTGACTGCCCCAGCCATGTTCATCTCACTTCAGCTGTCCCTGCTGGTGACAGGAACAGGCGGGTGGTGCACGTTGTTCAGTGTATGTTTAATATTCCTGTAATATGCCATGATCATCACAATCAAGGGAAGTGATCCTGCCCCTCTGCTCAGCCCTGCTGAGGATCACCTGGGGTGCTGTGTCCAGTTCTGGGCCCCTCAGGACAGGAGAGACATGGAGCTCCTGGAGCGGGTCCAACGGAGGGTGACAAAGATGACGAAGGGACTGGAGCATCTCCCTGAGGAAAGGCTGAGGGAGCTGGGCCTGTTCAGCCTCGGGAAGAGACGGCTGAGAGGGGACCTCATCCCTGTGTGTCAGTGTCTGCAGGGAGGGGTCAGGGGATGGACCAGGCTCTGCTCCCTGCTGCCCAGCAATGGGACAGGAGGAACAGGCAGAAACCAATGCACAAGAAGTTCCACCTGAACATGAGGAAGAAATTCTTTCCTGTGCAGAGACCGAGCACTGGGACAGATTGTCCAGAGAAGGTGTGGAGTCTCCCTCACTGGAGATATTGCAGACCCATCTGGACACAATCCCGTGCCATGTACTCTGGGATGGCCCTGCTTGAGCAGGGAGGTTGGACCAGGTGGTCCCTTCCAGCCTGACCCATTCTGTGATTCTGTGAAGTTACGAGTATTTCTTGGGGTCTTTGTACATTTTCAGGCTCCAGGATCTTGATGAGGCTCTTTGCAAGTAAAGGCAGAGAAAACCAGGCTTTGAGGGCGAATTGTCATGTAGCATGGGAGGTTAAGACCTCCCAGTGCATTGTAAGTTAAACTGTGTTATGAGCACTTCAAATTAATACTCACTCATTCCTTACTCTGTATTGTGCGTCACAAAACCAGCACCGCATAATAGCTTTTGTAAAATAAATGCAAATAAATGCTTGAGATTATCTGACCCAAAATATTTGTTTTCTGGTGGGCTTTTTTGTCCTGGATTCCTTGGGAGGCAACATGTGTGAGTTCACAGGAAATCCAGCAGTGCTAGGGAATGTTTTATCTGCTTTGTTGGGAGACAGCACCTGTGTCAAATCCACGTGGTAAGACTGTATTTATGTGCAGAACATGCCAAGGATTACTACCCATACAACTATTTGGCCAAAGTTATTGTGCTGTGTATTTAGAAATTCCAGCCAACTGTAGAAATACTTTGAAAATGTGCCTCAACGACATCTCTGTACTGAAAAAAAAAAAAGGTTGTCTAGAAGAATGAGTGAATGGGCTAGGGAATGCAGGTAGTAGAATGAAAGTGTGTTTACAGCAAACAGTATTTAAGAGAGTAAAGTTTTATCCCTGCCACTGCCACATGACAGTGTGTGACAATGGGCAAATCACTTAAACTCAGCTTTTCATGGGTGGCAATAACAGTCCCTCCCTTGTCTGTGAGTTGTTTTTGCATAAATTAAGAGGAGCTCCTGCTCCTACTGCTGCCAGGTGGAAACTACACTGAATATGAAAATCATGCCAGATGCATAGGGTACTCTAAAACTCAGCAGCCAAGCAAGTTATGAGCACTTCAAATTAATACTCACTCATTTCTTACTCTGTATTGCACATCACAAAACCTGCATTGCATAATAGCTTTTGTGAAATAAATGCAAATAAATGTTTGTGAGATTACCTGAATACTGTGGCAAAGACATGATCAAAATAGTTGTTTCCTGGTGGGCTTTTCTGCCTTCAGAAGAGGATTAGAAAAACACACAGGAGAGAAGGCCTGGATCAGTGAACAACAAAGGTATTGAATGATTGCTTTTCAGTGAGCCCAGCTGGTTTGTGCAGTGAGCAAGGCATGATGATTTTGAAAAGATAGTATTCTGTCTTGTAAACTGATAATGCTAGCACAACGTGTAAACCCATGGGTCCTGGATTAAGATTATGTGGGTTACCTTATTTTTGGTATTTGCTGTCTCTTGGGCACTTGACTTTGCAAGTGTAGTGTGCCATTTACTGTGTATATTTTAGCGTGATTTCACAAAGTTTTGTCTATCTAGGAAAACGTGGTTCCTGCGCCTTGTAGTCTGAAGTACAGATGAACTGCAGGTATGCTTCGTCCTCCCCCTTACCCTCCCTTCCCTTCAGATTGTGTCTACACCCAAAACGTGCACAGAAATAAGGCGAGAAGAGTGACTCAAAGCAGTAAGTTTGTGAAACTACTGGAGGGCATTGGGTGGATGTGATTGTGTCTTAGATGGGAAGGTAGTGGAAAGTACAAGTACAGGGAAAGGACCATATGAGGGAAGAAGTTTCTTCATCTAAATTAAGGGTTTCTTACAAATGTGATGTGGAAAAAGAAGGTGCTAGAGTGAATAAGATTGTTTTGAAGAAGTTGTTTCTCTTGTAACTATTTCTGCGTTTCATATCTGTGTGTGTTAGCAATCATTTCAAATTTTGTATGAATCTCTTGACACTGCTTTCCATAAAGCATTCACTCCGAAAGTCATACCACAACAAAAGGGTATCATGTCATTTTTTTCACATTTGCAGAAGGAATTGTATTTTTGAGACTTTAGCATTCGCATTCTCATTTTCTTTTTTTCTGAACTTGTGGTGCTAGGAATACTATAATGTAATTCTAGAAATAGAAGAGAAATCAGAGTTCTGTATTTGAATATTCTTATATTCCTCCTCTGCTACTCAAATTGCTATTCTTCTTGAAATCACAATACAAACATGGTTTCTGAAGAATTCTCTGTCTTATGTTTTCCTGTTCTCATCTTGGTTTCTTCTTTGGGAAAATAATAAATAGGAGCAATAAATTTTATTATGAAACAGTCAAGTCTCACAAACCCTGTACTGGTTTCTAGTGCCCACTGGGTATATCTGTATGTCAGTGAAGCCCAATATAAGAGAATAATACCATCACTTTGTAGGCTGGCAGAGTTGTAGCTATTTTCTCTAGGCTTAATTTAGATCCCAGCTGTGCTTTGAAGAGAGTGAGTTTTGTAATCCTGTAAGCAATACTTGTGACAAAATCTACACGCAGTAAAATTATTCTATTAAACTGATTTCATTCTGAGCTTCTGCTCAGGGCAAGTGAAAAATTGAGACAACATGCACATTAGGTCAGAAATAATTTTTATAAAGCCATATACTGCTAGTAGCAGTCACAAAATCAAAGTGCCAGCTGTAGGCAAAATACCAGCATTCCCTGGCTCTTTTAGGAGTGTGCTGTGCAGAAATGTCTTCGGCAGGACTTGCTCACGTGGCACTTGGATGCTGCCTTTGCCTCCAGCCCTGTCTGTACCAAGAGTGTTATGGGTGAAATGATGGTAGAAGAGGGAATATGAGGAGAAGGTGAGTGAGAGAGCCCACCGTTGGTCTAAACTGGACTGCTGTGTTATCACTGGATTTCATTGTGTCACTACCAAATCTAGTCTGGTTGCTAGCAGAGTAATTGTCTCAACCATCATTTCCAAAATGATGCTTTAACTGGAAAATATTTTTTCTGGCTGCTGTGATGACTGGGCCAGTTGTATCCTACTGGAAAGAATGAAATCCCAGTGCCAGGTGCCGCTCGGAGTTACCAGCTCCAGAAGCACACAAGGTGAGCAATGCCCCTTTTGGTACTGGGCTTTACAGTCTCACAGGAAATTTATGCACAGAAGTTAAGCAGAAGATTCTAAAATAAAATTGAGCAGACAAAACTCTCTTTTCTGTGATGCTTTCTGACCCTGACACATCGATTGAACATGAGTAAACAGTACAGTTACACGGGCACCCCGTGTCCTGGTGTGGTGGGGGAATGGGACAAAGGGACTGCGTTGGGCAGTTATTTTTGGGGCTGCTGACATCCTGGGAGATGAGAGATGAGACAGTTGTGCCTAGCTTGGTGATTTATACTGAGTGCAATTTATACAGGTCTTCTAAAAAGTTGTTGATCCTTGCTGCTGAATTGCTCTGTGGTCTCCTCTCTCCTGTCCCTATTTGCAGACTCCATTTATGTAAGCAGAAACAGTTGTTTTTGCAAATATGGATACTGAGGCTAAATAAATCAAAGATAGCTCAAATAATTTTTAAAGGACTCAAAAACAACTCTCAAAAACCAATAAAAACCCACACCAAACCCGTTGTTACTGACCCAGATCTTAGGCTGTGTCAGAGCTGATTTCGTGAGGACTCAAATAATAAGCAAAATGTGAGTTCTGCCCTCTCTAAAAGGTGTGTTTGTCTTTAGTATTTCTTTGTGAAAGAAGTGCCTTTCTCTTTTACTTCTGTCAATCAATATCTGTCTTAAAGAGGATTGCCAGCTTTCTCTCTGTAGGACTGAGCTACAGTTAAAGCCTCCAAATACGCACAAAAAGCCCATTTTAGGGTTATTTTTGCTAGGTTCTATATGCACATCATATAAAGAAAACTATATGTCTCTTTTTGTGTATCGGTACAAATGTCACAACATCAAAATTGTGATCTTGTGATGCAGCTCCTGTAGACTTTTGGCATTTTCTAGCAGTTCTCACCATGGCGTTTGTGGCTTTGCCGGCACCCACGGGCTCACTGGAGGTGAGTGCACCCCTGTACAGGTGTTTTGTCATAGGCACTCCCAGTCCTGCCGAGTTTGCAGTGGCTGGACCAGAGTATCGATGAGGTGACTGGTTCACCTCAGCTCCTGCAGCAGGTCAGTGGGAACACAAGAAGGACTTTGCCTCTGTGGCCTGAGCTTTGTCCTGTGCCGCCCTCTCAGGCCCCGTCTCTGCCTTCAGCCATCACACGTGATTCTTAGAAGTGTATTCCGCAGACGTTTTGTTCCAGAACACAACACTGCAATGGAGAAGAGAAATTGAGAGAAATTGAGAAAGAACAATTAAGAGATGTGTGTGTGTGTGTGTGTGTGTGTGTGTCTGTGTGTCTGTGTGTCTGTGTGTCTGTGTGTGAAAAACACACTTTTCTCTCCTGTTAGGATTTAAAAGCTTTTAATAAAGGGACAATAAGGGACAAGACAATAAAGCGAAAGTTGCGGCGCCGAGCGGCCGAGCGGTCTCTGTCCTGCCAACGGC
>VWPU01016038.1:0-36868 GCA_013398955.1 Callaeas wilsoni
CACCTGCCCAAAGCCTCACCTGCCCAGGCCAGGACGGCAGTTTGGAGAGAGGGCGGGCACGCGGGGTGGTGGGGCAAGGGGAGGCTGAGCTCTTCTCAGTCACAGCGTTCTTTAGGGGCATTTGAGCTGGAATACAATCTGGGCAGCACCGAACACCGTCAGCTGGGTGAAACAATGAAATTGTCAGTTCCAGGAATTTGTAGAAAATAGCAAATGTTTTTAATGAGAGGTGAATTGCTCACTGGCACTCAGAGCCCTCATGTGAGGAGCTGGAGCTGTTTGGAGCCAGCGTGGTGGAATCTCTTCCTCCAGCAGCCAGGAGTGGATTCAAACAGACTGAATCCAGAGCATGGCAAGGATGGCTGGAGCTGCTTTTTATTCAATAGCTGCCTATGCAAACAATAAGGAAATTATCCTTAAGGAAATTTATTCGAGAAAACCCTCCACAATAATTCCATCCCTGCTCTGCACTCAGCTCAGCAGCTCACAGCAGCTCACCTCTCTTTTTGCCTATGTTGGTTTTTTTTCCTCTTTTATTATTGGGTTTGAGTTTATGGGTCGCTCACAAGCAGCTCCCTCCAGCCACTGATCATTTGGCTCGTAACTGTGCAGGATGAAGTGCAAAGGACATAATCTGTTCTCTTTGTGCTGCTAAGGGCCCACTGAAACTTGGGGGTATTTTGCCTTCTTAACCAGTAGGAAATTGGATATTTAATAGAAAACTTTATAATACAACTCTAATTAAAGTACAACAAAATGAAAGCCCCAAATTGCTTCATTTCAGCATCGTATATAAATAATAGTTATGGCTTCGTGGAATTGCCTTTGTGTGTTAGAATTCAGCCAGTGTGGAAGCCACTCTTTTCCTTGCTCCTGCAGAAGCTGCTCCTGTCCTCCTGCAGTGGGTGGTGGTGGGTGTTCCTTCTCCTACTCTGCAAGAGGCAGGAATTCCTGCCTTGGTATCAGCTGCTGTAACTACTCGAAAAATAAATTTCTAGGGGGGAAGAAACCTCAAAGGAATATTGGGAAAAATCCCTCCTTTGAGGTGCCAAGTTGTTTTGGACACAAAATTCATCACTGTGGTGGTGATCCACGCTGAGCCACTGCAAACTGAGTGTGGGTGTGATGGTAAATAGTGACAGCAGCAAAAGCTGCAAAAAATGCGCCATTATCCAAATTAATGAACTGGCCTCCCAGCAAGGAGGAAACTGAGCATCTTCAGCCTTTTCTGAGGACATCCAAAACCTCCCTCAGGCTGCACCTGGCTTTGGAACCAAAACTCAAGACCAGGACTTTCAGGCCAGGTGACAGAGATGTCCCTTTGTCCCTTCCACCATCATTTGGAGCCAGGTGCTCTCTGTGCCAGATTCAGGAACCTTTCCCTGTTTTTTCTTTCCAGCTTGGGGAGCTTAACAGGAAGTTATTTCTGTGGTACAGAAATTGTGAACATAGCCTTAAAACCTCTGAAATTCTACAATTCACTCTTGTATGACAGATTTCATATTTTGAGAGTTCTTTCCATGGAATTCCATTGCTTTTCCAGAGTGTTCCATTGGTTCTAATCCTGTTAAATTCCAAAATGTCTTTGATAAAGAGCTATGCAATGGAGTAGGGAACTGTTTTTCCCCCAGCTGCCAATTTCTTTCTTCAGCTGATTTTCAGACTGGGATGAAACTGTGGCTGTGAACTCTACAAAGAGCCAGGTTAAGATTTGTCTGTAGGTGCTTAATGCACTTCGACATCTTGGAGAAGGAGGAATGAGAAGTGGTCGTTATCCATTATCTGCTCAGAACCGTTCCGAGAAAGAAACAGCTTCTGCCAAACACAAAAAGATGTTTGAGCTGGAGCCAGACAAGGAGGAAACAAGATCACCTTCTAGCACTGTGAGATTGCTTTCCTGATGATGTTGTTTCAGGGAAAACTGGAATATGTATGGATGAAGAAGTGCAGGTGGTGCCATGGGTTTTACATGGATTAGCAGAGTTGTTCTGGACAATGATTCACTGTCCCTTCTCTTGGCAGAAAATAAATTTTCCAGTCTTGGAAAGAAATGTGTATATATATATATTTTAATAAATGTTTCTTTACATGGAAAAAGAGCAAATTTCAGTGAAAATAGTATCCGCTGGTGGAAAAGCTAGCAGTCAGAATGAACACTTTTGACAAAAAGCTGTACTGACACTGCACAGTTCCAGGTGAGGGGTGATGGATAAGGTGGTGCCAGCCCCAGGTCAGTCAGGGGGGTTCATCCCCACGGGGAGCCTGCCCTGGTGCTGCCTGCAGGGAAAGCTCCAGCTCCAAGGTGCGCGGGGGTCATTTTAGACCCAGTTTTTGCAGTCGTCGTAACTGGACTTGGTTTATTTTAGCTCCTCTGTGGAAATATTCCAGAAATAGCTAAGGAAATGTCCTCTTTGAAGAATAAAGAACCAGCTGTTTGTTGCAGCCCTCATCCTAGAGAAGGAAGTTTCTGAGGTTACCATGAATCCAATCACAAAGACACAGAGAGAAATTAAGAAACCAAATAATTTGGAATTGTATTTGTGATCATTATCCATATAAGGATATTATCCTTACTGATATCATGATTTTGACATACCCTGTCTTGAGATCAATCAGCAGTAAACCAAAGGCTGCATTTCCATTTGGGAAGCCAAAAATTGCTTCCATTCAATGCTTTGAAGATCCAGAGTTTTGTCAGATCTTAATGGTAGTGAAATTTCAGTCTCCCACTTCCTCAGGACCGCACTTTACCCATCTTACATCTGCCTGGGCCTGTTTAATTTTGGTGGGAAAAATTCTCATCTAGGAAAGGGAGGAAGCATTCATCCAGTTACTGAGTTTGGATTTCTTTCATGTTATTTTTCTGCCTGTAACACGGTTACACATGAGGATCTCATAGGTTTGGAATGTCAGAATAAGCCTGGGGGAGAAGTGGTGGGAAGAGAACAGGTCACTCAACAATTTATTACATGGACATCAGTGTGACGTGCAAAATTTATGCTACTTATTACAGACTCTGCATTTTAAACATGTGGGTGTACAGATATAAGACACTCTTTACTTCTAAAATAAATAATGCAAAGTCCACTTAAATTAATGTTATTTCTGTTAACCAGCTACATGCCTTCATGTCCAATGAAATCTTACTAAAAGGCCCTGTTGGAAGAACACGAGCATCTCTTGTACCCCAGGTTGTCTTGTAGAACTGGTCTCCACTGTCCTTAAAATGCCCACAGCAATTTAAATCATTTACATAAACAGAAATGCTTTTACAAAGAGGATACTGAAATGTGTTTTTAAAGCTGCCCAAACCCCTAAACCATTAAAACAGATGTGACTGATGGTTTTGTGAAATTTTGATGGTGCTTTCTGGTAAGTTAGGATCACAGAATCACAGAATCCAGTGCCACCCCTGCCATGGCAGGGACACTTCCACTGTCCCAGGTTTCTCCAAGCCCAGTCCAGCCTGGCCTTGGGCACTTCCAGGGATCAGGGCAGCCACAGCTTCTCTGGGGCCCTGTGCCAGGGCCTGCCCTCCCTCACAGGGAGCAATTCCTTCCCAATATCCCATCTAACCCTGCTCTCTGGCAGTGGGAAGCCATTGCCCCTTGTCTGGCACTCCAGCTCCTGATGAAGAATCCCTCTCTGGTTTCCTTGTAGACCCTCTGGAGACACTGGAACTGGTTACTTCTACCACTTACATCAGATTGTGTCAGTATCTTACACAGACACCAAAAAACCAGAGGATTCCTCAGCACAAGTTACTCTTCTGTAAAGGTTATAGTAAACATGTCAGTGCCTAATTGAGCAGCAAATTTTATCCATATTGTGGGAGATGTGCAGCTGTCTGGTACTTCTGCTTTTCCTAGAGGAGGACAAAGGCTCTTTGTGAAGAATAAACTACTGTATGTACCTTCCAAAGGAAAAACTTACCTTCTGGTGAAAAATGGGTGAATAACACTCAGAGAATTGGTGCTGGAATGGAGACTCCAATCTGCAGCAACCCAAAGCTGTGGGAATGCTCTTTGTCCTGCATTTTGTCTGATTCCTTTGTTGGATGCCCTCCTTGTTTTTGTTGTGCTCAGTGTGGTGCGCCTGGTACCGGGACACATCCTGGAGAGGGGCTCTGTGGCACAGGGTCACTGCTCCTCACCTGGGGACCTTCTGCCACCTCCACATCTCTGCCTTCTCCTTGGTGCCCCGAAAAACACACAGCAAAGGGAAAGTGGTATCTGGTTATTAGGGAAAAGTTTAAGGAGAAGAAAAGCTACTGAGGTCTCAGCGTTGTCTTTGGTGTTGCTCCAGTCTGATCACCTGTTAGTGTTTGCCGTGACCCAGCACACCACTGAAGGCACTGGTTTTTAGTATTTAGCCCTTACCATTTAATATTTATCTTCTTTGCTGAAAGCATCTGCTGAAGAGCACAGCGTTCCTCCTACTGTGTGATTATTATTTTATCAGGCTAAAACGATGTGCAGGTCATTTGTTCAGAGCCACTGCTGTGTCTTTGCCTCTGCTTGTGACACCTTCTGGTACCACCCCTGGAGTAAGCCAAGCCCAGCTCTAAGCCCAGCCCAGCTCTAAGCCCGTGTGACGTGTGCAGGTCCTAAACTCACGGCAAGGGTGTGGGAAAGATGACACACGGCTTTCTTAGCTCCCATCACTCAGAGAGCCATCATTGCCTTTTACTTGTGCCGCACTTTCATCCGGGGAACGGCTCCTCTGCTTCTGGTTCATCTCTTTGGCCTGATGGCAAACGTGTGGGAAAGGGTGAGATCATGCAAATAGATGGGAAAATTGAAGGCTTTATCCAGATGGTCATCAGAAGGGTGGAACACTTTCCTCTGGATTTGATAGAAGGATATCATTGGGTCAGGAGTACCGAATTCAAGGCAGCAAAATGAGCCAGGTTCTTAAAGAGCCATAAAATGACCTTCAGAAAATGGCAAGGAGTTGGATTCTAAATAGATATACTCTCCCAGAATCAAGTTCATCTTAGTAATTAAAGAGTTAATTTGGCAAAGAAAATCCTTCTGGATTTGTTCTACTTCTCCAGTTTTACAATTAACTTCAGTCTACCTCTGTCAAATCTTCTGCAACTTCCAAGGGTTCTTGCCCTGAAATTTATGGATTTGTTTTTACTGAAGCACAATTTGCTTTTATGGTACACAGTACATTACTTTTATAAACAAAGGAGTTTCACTTATGCCTATGAACGTTTTCAGATGTTGTATTTTGACATATAAATTATTTGTGTACATCCTAAAGTGCATTTTTAGGTGATCAAGTGGCAAAAGGTTACTGTACCTAGGTGATGCTCTGAACCAGGAAGATTATGGCACTCGTTTTTCTTCTCTTCCTTGCAAATTCCACCCTTTCTCTCAGTGAGGCTAAAAACAATTTCATAGAATTGAAGCTTTTAGTATAAACTTTAAATTCTTACATATGAATTTTCCAACTGTCCCATTACAGGACAGTTAGAATTATACTCCCATGACAGGAAAATTATTAACTCGAGATCTCTGGCAGTTATAAAGAATTATGATCATCTGCCAACAAAATGCAGCAACCTTCACAAAAAGAGAGACATCATTTGGCTTTTTTTCACTTCCAGAGCTAACAGGCAATATAGTTACAGATTAAAACAAAATCCAGTAAAGAAAATACATAGTGAAACTAGAAAAGTGGAACTGTAGCACTTTCCTTTAACAGGTTATTTCATATATTGACATTACATTTCAGGTTATGTCCAAGAGGAAGATTTAAAGGAAGAGGAAGATATAAAGGAGGAGGAAGAAGATGACGATGACAACAACTCCACTGCTCAGCTGCAGGGCAGCAATGACACTGGCACGGATGAGGAACACGAAGTGGGTCCCGAGCAGAAAGGGAACTTTAGTTTCCAGAATTCCCCTGTCAGTCACATATCCAACCAGGATGCAGAGAACGAATCACTACTGAGTGACGGTAGTGACCATGTGGCAGATATCAAAAACATCTGCTCCAGGGAGCCCCAGGATGCCAAAAGCAGCGCCCACCCCAAAGCCCAGAGCGAAGCACATGATTGCATGGATAAAATGACAGCAGTCTATGCCAACATCCTGTCGGACTCTTACTGGACAGGCTTGGGGCTGGGTTTCAAGTTGTCCAACTCTGAAAAGAGGAGTTGCGACAACAGGAACGGAGGGAACAAAGCTGATTTCGATTGGCACCAAGACGCGCTGTCCAAAAGCTTGCAGCAGAATTTGCCTTCCAGGCCTGTCTCCAAGCCCAACCTGTTCAGCTCGGTGCAGCTGTACAGGCAGAGCAGCAAAATGTGCGGGACTGTGTTCACGGGCGCCAGCCGGTTCCGCTGCCGGCAGTGCAGCGCTGCCTACGACACCTTGGTAGAACTCACGGTCCACATGAACGAGACAGGGCACTACCAGGATGACAACCACAAAAAGGACAAGCACAGACCTACCAGCTACTCCAAGCCCCGGAAAAGGGCGTTCCAGGACATGGACAAGGAAGATGCGCAAAAAGTTCTGAAGTGTATGTTCTGTGGTGACTCTTTTGATTCCCTTCAAGACCTGAGTGTTCATATGATAAAAACAAAACATTACCAAAAAGTGCCTTTGAAGGAGCCGGTACCAACCATTTCTTCAAAAATGGTCACTCCAGCCAAGAAACGTGTGTTCGATGTGAACAGGCCTTGCTCCCCCGACTCCACGACGGGGTCTTTCTCCGACACCTTCTCTCCTCAGAAGAACGCGAACCTGCAGCTCTCCTCCAACAACCGCTACGGGTACCAGAACGGGGCCAGCTACACCTGGCAGTTCGAGGCCTGCAAATCCCAGATTTTGAAGTGTATGGAATGTGGAAGCTCCCATGATACCTTGCAGCAGCTCACGACCCACATGATGGTCACTGGCCATTTCTTGAAAGTCACAAGTTCAGCTTCAAAGAAAGGAAAGCAGCTTGTTCTGGATCCTTTAGCTGTGGAAAAAATGCAGTCGCTGTCTGAAGCACCAGCCAATGACAGCCCCGTTTCAAAATCAACCAGTAAATCATCTGCAGAATGCATAGGTCCTGCCTCTGAACTTAAAAAAGAAAGTAAAAAAGATAAAGCTGGTGATGCAAACAAAGATGAGAAAGCAGTGAAAACTGAGGAGTACGAAGACACTCTCCAGAAACCCCTGGATCCCACAATGAAATACCAGTACCTCCGAGAAGAAGATCTGGAAGACGGTTCAAAGGGTGGTGGGGACATTTTAAAGTCCTTGGAGAACACTGTCACAACAGCCATCAATAAAGCTCAGAATGGAGCCCCCAGCTGGAGTGCCTATCCCAGCATCCACGCAGCTTACCAGCTCTCCGAGGGAGCCAAGCCGTCCTTGCCTGTGGGATCCCAGGTGCTCCAAATCAGGCCAACCATGACCAATAAACTGAGGCCCATAGCACCCAAGTGGAAGGTGATGCCTCTGGTCCCTATCTCAGCAAATGTGAGCCAGTGCACTCAAGTGAAGAAGGAGGCTGAGGACAAGGAGGAGGTACAGAAGGACTATGCTAAGGAGGGCGTCCAGGCGGAGCCGGCCTCGCTCAGCCAGAGCGAGAGGGAACCTCTCCTCAAAGCTGAAGCCTCTGTGGAGCCAAAAAAGACAGAACCGTGTCCCTTGAAAGAAGAAGACAAAATTAAAGAGGACAGTGGGAAAGAAAAGCCGGTCCTCAAGGAGCCACCAGCAGCTTCTCTCAGTAATGGTTGTGCTGCTGCCAACCATTCCTCAGAGCTGCCCTGTGTGAACCCCCTGAGCGCGCTGCAGTCGGTCCTGAACAATCACCTGGGCAAAGCCACTGAGCCCTTACAGCCTCAGTCCAACTGCAGCCCCAGCTCTAGCACAATTTCCATGTTCCACAAACCCAACCTAAATATGATGGAGAAGCCAGTTTTATCTCCTGCTCCAACCCCACCAAAGCCTGCAAGCGTGTCCAGGCACTATTTGTTTGAAAGCAATGATCAGCCTATTGACCTGACCAAATCCAAAGGCAAGAAAGCTGAGTCTGCTCAAGCACAATCTTGTACTTCTCCACCTCAAAAGCACGCTCTGTCTGACATCGCCGACATGGTCAAAGTTCTTCCCAAAGCTACCACACCAAAACCTGCTGCATCTTCAAGGATCCCGTCCATGAAGTTG
Organism: Callaeas wilsoni; assembly: GCA_013398955.1. Lineage (NCBI taxonomy): Eukaryota > Metazoa > Chordata > Aves > Passeriformes > Callaeidae > Callaeas > Callaeas wilsoni. The sequence continues at coordinate 8,175 of VWPU01016038.1, forward strand.
GAAATAGATGTCCGGCGCTTCGAGGACGTCTCCACGGAAGTCTCCACTCTGCATAAAAGGAAGGGCAGACAGTCAAACTGGAACCCTCAGCACCTGCTCATTTTGCAAGCTCAGTTTGCTTCCAGCCTCTTCCAGACATCTGAAGGTAAATATTTATTATCAGATCTAGGCCCACAAGAGCGCATGCAGATTTCCAAATTCACTGGACTGTCGATGACCACCATCAGCCACTGGTTGGCAAATGTCAAGTATCAACTTAGGAAAACCGGAGGAACAAAATTTTTGAAAAACATGGACAAAGGACATCCAGTCTTTTATTGCAGCGACTGTGCATCTCAGTTCCGAACCCCCTCTACTTACATTAGCCACTTAGAATCCCACCTAGGTTTCCAAATGAAAGACATGAACAGGCTGGCTGTGGAGCAGCAAACCAAGGTAGAGCAAGAGATCTCCAGAGTTTCAGTTCAAAGATCTCCTGAAACAATAGCTGGAGAAGAGGACACAGACTCTAAGTTCAAATGTAAGTTGTGCTGTCGGACATTTGCGAGCAAACATGCAGTAAAACTTCATCTAAGCAAAACACACAGCAAGTCACCAGAACACCATTCACAATTTGTAGCAGAAGTGGATGAAGAATAACTCTTAAGGTATGCATGCTCTATAGTGAGTTTTCATTTCAGCATTTCCAGGAGGCTCCGTCAGGCTCCGCGCTTTGGTAAAAGTAGGAAAACAGTATAAAATGCATCGTGTATGCTGCGCCGCTCCTCTCTCGCATGTACACATCCATTTTATAACGTTTTCAGGAAGAGAGCTTGGTCAATGCAAACCACACTGCCCTAGAGAAATGTTGCTGCTTATTATTTGCAAAATAGCTGTTTGCCCATTTCTCTTTTGTTCCTAAGAATAAATCATTTCACATCCACTGCACTTCCATGTGGAATGCAAGAACTAAGTGCTACTCTTGCAGTGAAAATGGAAAAAAAGCAGATAGAGAGCACTGAAAGCCAAAAGGTTATTACCACTTTCAGTGCTGACACACCAATAAATCTGATTTGGATGGGGAAAAAGAAGAAAATTCAAAAGTCAAATTAGCAAAATCTCAAATATTCCAAGTTTCTCATAATCTCAAACACAGCCTCGAGAATCTACAAATAACTCTGAAAAGTTCCTATCTAGAAGTTCAGTTATTCTTCTGTTGATATTTGGATGTTCAGTTTTGTAAAATATTTTAATATTTTACACTTACTTAAACACTTGCTACTGTGAGTGGCCTTTTTTGTCACATCATTTTAACCTCTCTCTCCATCATTCCTTTTCTAATCTTTAAGATGTTTGATTATATTTTGCTTCGTGTTGGTGGAAGTCAATCCATAAACATCACTGACTTCAGTGCAAGTTCTCGTATAACCTGGGGGAGTTAATGCTTAACTGAGATTTTTTACAAGCTTAATATTTCCAAGACCTGTTAGTAGGATACTGCTGCGTTAGTGTTGCTATTTTTTTGCTGCAAGATACACCAGTTGCCACAACCAATGTTTATAACATGTAATGTAATATTCAGATGCCACACCATTTTTGCATTTTTAATTTTACTTGATTCACAAACTTGAATATTCTTGATTGAAATAAATATGCAGAACATCAACTAAAAGTCCAAATAGAAGTTTTTTGTTCTAACCAGTTTTTTTCCAGGAAGGCTCTGTTTAGTTGTTCCCAGCGATTCCTCCAGCAGACTCGGGCTCTGCTTGCGTTCCAGAACAATCACGTGCAGATCCAGGTTTTCTCCAAGGTGTTCATTACTTGAATAACATTCAGGAAATGAATTTGTCAGGTGGTCAAAATTAAAGACGTGCTGTGAGTTGTCACTGATGCCACCTGTCTTTGTGGCCGTCCTCTGCCTGATTGAGGGGACAGGGGCTCAGTGCCTGTTTGAGGGAAGATTTCCCATTTGTTTGCTGCAAATATTCATGAAGCTTTAGGAAACACTTGCTGTGGCCAGAGCTGGCACGAGGGCTCTGCGTCACTTAAGCTCCATTAGAAAGGCTGCTTTTGAATAATTTAAACCACTGATCAAGGGGTTACTTTGGGCTGGGTGCTGTAAGCTCTTGCCATGGAGTGTAACGTCAGCGGTCGAGTGCAGTAAGATTTAAGTTTTGCATACATCTCGTACGTGCTGTCTGCATGGGAGGAGATTTATGCCTCCTGCATATTTTAGCCAGCAAAATTCCATCTCACTCCAAAGGAGTTTGTTTTCTAAATAGGGCTAAAACCCTAAAGTATCTATTTTGGCATTTTAACCCAACATTAAAATGCTGCTTGTTTACCTGGCCACTCCAAATCAACACCCCTGAGAGACTGGGTAGGGATAAACATCCCAGACTTTGTTTCCTTCCCCACCAGTTAATGATTATTAAGACTCTGCCACTCATAGTTTTCACACAAGAGATATCAGAGCAAACCAATAATTTGGGGACTATCAAACAAAAGCTATCTGCCAGATATATTAATACAACAGTTATTTTGGCACATTCATGGCTGAATGCATGACAAATGTTTCAGATTTGGTCTTAAAAGCACCGTGTTATTACTCAGAGGCAAACCAAACACCCACCTTTGTAAACACGTTGCTATTGCCGAGGATTGGAGGAACAAATACAAAGGGGGAGAAAAAAAATCTCCAAGGGAAAAAAAAAAAAAAAGTGGTTTCTGCATTGTAATAACCTGCACGGAGACATATTATTCAGGTGATGTGTAACTACATAAATAAGGGACTGTCCTTCCTGCCTCTGGATCCCGAGAAATTGCTGTCCTCGTAATACTCATCCATTTCTAATTTATATCAAGATGCAGGTTGTATCTTACCTTTGAAAAAATATATTTAAATTGCAATGACAGAGTGATAGCACTGTTATCTGGAGCTATAATTTCAGCTGGTATGCATGATAGCACAAATTGTCTGAAATGATGGGGTATTTGGGATGGCATTGTAAAGATTTTATTACCGTTTTGGAGCCAAAAGCCTCCCGAAGTTCTGACGAGGCTGGGAGTGGGGAGGCCAGAGTTTATTCATATGGATTCTTCAGAAATCTGCAAGGAGACTAAATCAAATAACAGGGATTTTCAGAGTTTACTTACTCTTACCATGTTATTTTTAAGATCCAGTATACATTTGAATAATAACAGAGGGGAGCAGAGTATTTAGAAACGAGAAATATAAAGCTGAGGTCCTTAAAACACACACATGCATTTGTGTTTCCTTCTTGCAGGCAATATTGTAGTGAAATAGGCATAAAAATAGAGAATATAGATTGAAATAAATGGAAATAAAACAGTGGAAAGAGCACTTGAAGTATAGAAATACATAAAGTACTTTATATTTCAATGGCATTTACTAGTAGAGATTATATTGTCAAATGTTAGCTATCATTAAAAATATAAATGAATAATCTGGGTTAGTACTGTAGCAAAATGTGTTATGGGTATGGATTTATTTTTAAGACCTCTGTGAGGCTGTTTATAAGAAATTTGCTATAAATTCTTCTTAAATGTAAAGATATATATATATCTCTTTTATATCCATCTTCGGTGTTTTCCTGAATTCTTCTAAGTGATATGGGTTTAGTAATATAAAGTAAGATTATGTGTAATATACAACAATCAGACATCTCTATTCTCTTTCGTTTAAGCCACTTCAAATTTGTTTTTATTGCTATTCTTCATAGAAAACCCATGAACATTAGGAAACATGGCTTTAATTAGATGTAATTTGTATGTTGACTTGTACCTTGAAGAACATTTGTTCATTTCTTCAACTGAATTAGAATTTTTATGTTGTTCTGAGGAGAAAGGCAGGGTAGAATTGTATTTCTCACCTCAGAGCCAGGTGAGATTGGCTTGGAGCTGGTCACTAACTGAGGCTCTCTGTGGCCTTGGATACAACTTTCGATAAAATAAGTCTCCATAAAGCCAAATTAACCAAGCTGACTGGGGAGATTTCTGTTTCAAAAGACCCCGATAAGCGAACAGGCAGCTACCTGAGATGAACTAATTTGAAAGTAAGGCTGCTGCAAAACAAAAAAAAAATGAGTCATAATGATAAACAGTTTTTCTCTCTGTTTCCTCCTTTGTCTTTTTTTAACCATCAAGTTTAAAGCTTCTACGGCGCTTTTTTTTCTACTTTATAGGAGACAACTGACATTCTGTGGTAAATGGAAGAAAGAGCAGAGCAGAACTGAAAATCCTCTAATGCACTGACACTAACTTGCCCTCTATTGTTGAAAATGAGCAGGCAATCATGATTGTTCATCAAATGGCTCCTAATGCAGTTAAAGCATTCAGCTATAATTTCTCCTTGCATTTATAATTACTGTCATAGACTGCACACCTCAGTGAGCAGATTAAAGCTATAAACTATTTAGCCGTAGCTTTAAGATGAGGAACTTGATTTGTCTGGCAGCAGTTATTTGTTAGAGAGCTTGACACTTCACATAAAAATGACTCAACTTGATGAAGAACAATGCAGTTTAAGCAATGCAGTGATTTTAAATCAGTCATTATACCACGCCCTGTAAGAATTGCAAAGCAATTTGTTAAATGATATATAGGACACGTAGATAACTGTATGTGTTAAGTATACCAAAATAGAAGATTTTTTTTCTTCTCTGGATTTTATTTTCTCATCCCTCTGAAGCAGTAGGAGCTGCTCTGATCATGTTCCACTCTCAGCCAACATGGCTGTTACGTGGTCAAGGACAATCGTGTGAATCAGTGGTCCAAAATTCTATTTGAGAGAGTTTAGCTTGCTCTTCACCTTTCATTTCTTCTTAGCAACAAATATTAGAAGCTGAGAGACCCTTTCAGGAGAATCAGACGTGCTGGGATGCAGCTGCCTGCAGTGGTGTCACCACAATTTTGCAAGCAGGATTTACCAGCAAAACAAAGGGCTCTGCTCCCCATGCCATCAGCCAGGAAAAGAGGGTTCAGCCCATGGAAGTCTTGATTATTCCATTCAAATGAGACTTTCCTGACAATGTCTTTTTGGAAAATGATGGCTTCTCAATGGGAAGAAAAAATCTGTGAGGAAGTTCCGTTTTAAAATAGATTTTTGTTGGGATAAACATGGTAAAATTGAAGGAGAGGAGACAGAGGTGGGAAAAGAAACAGGTTGGCCTTTTTGCTGAAGCAAAATCCTGCTGAAGCAAGGAACTACCTCCAACCCATCACCCCTCCCTCAAAATAATCTTCTTCTGGTGAAGCCTCAGTTCCCCTAATCCTTTGAAATTTATCACTATTTCCCTGAAGTGGTAGATCCAGATTTTTTGATTTTTTTTTAATTTAACATTTTTAAATCTTCAAAATTTTCCTGGATAGCATTTTTTCACTCTAGCCATCGTCCTTGTAAACCCAGTAACAGTGTGTTCTTGGCTTCCCTGAGAGCAGGGTGAGGCCAGATGATCCATCAGACTGTGGCAGCACCGATGGATCCGTGCAGATTTCCTGGCTTTCCAGGAGTACTACAGGTTGCTGTTATGATCAGTATTATTTAACATTGCATTTGAGCTTCCAGCCCGCTGGGTCAACCCACACTGTTCCTGGGCTCTGTGCAAACACATTGCATGTGGCAGTTCCAAGGCAGGAGCTCCTCTGCTCACAAAGAAACAGCAACTTTCGACCAGATTTTAACTGACCTTGAGCAGTGCCAGACTCCTCCAGCATTCACTATTCATAAGGACATCAAAATCTTGCCTTCTCCTTGCTGTGCCTGATATTATTAAATGCTACAGCCTTCATAATCTATAGCAGAACATTTTTACCCGGTGAGATTTCAAAGGAAGGGTACCTGAGCCTTATTTATACATTTTACACCTCAGCAATCAAATCACAAAGATCAGTAACAAAAGGAAAAGACATGAGCAGTATCCAGCCCTCCAAAGCACCTTTCAATAAAAATAATGTAATTTAGCAGGATGATCACTCAGTGCAAATATGATGGAGCACAGATGGAAAATGAGGAAAATTATAGATACGGCTTTATGGGAGGAGGAAAGGAGGAAGAGATTTTTCACTATTTATTGGGATAATGAACAGATAATTCATGATTATTAAGCTGTAGTCTTCAGGCCTCATTCTGCCGTCTCTTCCCATCTCCTCGGCTTGGAGCTGGATGTGTTTGTGCATCCAGGCAGGGTCTGTTGAGAGGAGGGATCAGGCCTTTGCACTGGGTTCCACAGGAATCCAAGCAGGATTTGCACCAGTGCAGCCCCAGCCCAGGACCCTCCCTGCCGGAGGGGGAATGGGGTGGGACACAACGCCCAGCACGGAGCTCACGGCTTCGGTGGCACTGCGCTTCTTCTCCAAGAGCACCCCACCTCCAGAGGGGCAGCTGTGCAGCGGGGCTGACTTTAAAACACAGCACCAGGCAGCGAAGTGCCAGCCCCGAGAGAGCCAGGGGGCTGATCCTCACCCTGCTGCCTCCCCGTGCCTGGATAATCACGTTTTCCCGGGAGCAGGATTGGCCGAGCCCTCCAAGGTGTGAGGGGGCAGGAGAGGTCTCCTGCAAGAGAATCCTGCTCTGGGGAGCAGCACTGGCTCTGTTTGCTCCCATTCCCCGGGGATGCACAGCCAGGCTGGCCGTGGGGAATGGCAGATCCCAGGTACCCAAGAGGAGCACACGCCGGGAACGGCTGCAGTGGAGGGAAGGAGGGACACGCAGGGCCAGGAGGGAACTTGCCCATTGTAGTAAATTTACACAATCCCTTTATTAGACGCAAACAGTTCCTCCTCCCCTCCAAAATCCCTCTCTGCCAGCACTCAGCTCTTCTGCCAGGGGTCAGCCCGTGCAGGAGTGGGGGAGGGAGCCATGGGGAGTGGAGGAGGTTGTCATGTCTAATGAATACCCTGAATGTATTGAGATATATATTTTTTTCATTTCAGAAAAGGTTCCATTAAGAGGGAGACAGCCCTAACATGTGCTTTGGCCCCTCATCAGATTTATGAGTATTTGCTCTGCTCTTTAATAGGAAACTCTGCAGCAACTGCCACCTTGCCTGCTCTCCCCGAGATACACAGTGGCTTCTCGGGGAAATGCACTTCATTATTAATGTGAATTTGTACGTTTTTATGACACTGCTTGGGGGAAGGGGCAGGCAGAGATTTCCTGGTGATATATGCTCATTTCTAACCATTTATTGTCCCAGACAATCGAAGAACAATGATAAACATTGTTACAGAAAGCGGAGGGTGCCGCAGTGACATTTTTGAAAGGAGAGGAGAGGTGGCCGGAGTGGCTTTGATGTGGCTGTTGCCCTGCACTCCACCTCTTGCAGCAGCTGTGTCAGACCAAGCACAGGGTGGTCTGTCCAGGGCAGGCTGTGCCTCCCCTCACCAGCCTTTCCTCAGGCCAGCCAAGACCATTTGCTCACTGCTGTTCCGCAGCAGAGAGGGCGTGGAAGAAGGAGAAGGAATTCCTCCTTTGGGAAGCCTGAACTGCACAGGATCCCAGGGCTGAGAGCGAACGGATGCTCTGTGCAGACAGAAGGGGGTTTGCCCTCTCCTCTGGGACAACTGTTCAAACTCCAATGTGAAACTGCTGGTTTCAGTCATTTAATGAAAACTCACAAACACTTCCCATTTCTGACCCCCCAGTTCGTACCACGAAGCACACAGGTGACCTGGGGTGTTTATCCCAGCCCACGACCGTGGTGCTCTGGTGTGAATGCCCACCGCTATCTCCATCCAGCTCCTCCTCTCCACCTCTGTCTTGCTTCAAACCAAGGGCTGGGAGAACCTTTCTGCCCCATTCCCTGCGTGCCTTTGCCACTCTTCATTCCACCTCTGTTGTCAGTGCTCCAAGCACAGCAGTGGCTACACCACAGCAACCATTTTGGGGGGCCAAGACAAGCTGCAGGCACTGATGTCCACTGGACTGCGTCCTCGTGCTGCCCGCTTTCCTTACGTTGAGGACACTGCCGTTTCCATTTTCCCACCTCTCCGTCTGAGTCCCAAGGGACACCACAGAAGATTCCCTCTGGGACGTGGCAGTGCCACGGCCCATTTCTGCCTGTGTTCGTGTGAGGTGAACACGCTGCTCTTCCAGCAGGGAAGGGCAGACTCAAAGCTCCCTTCGTGCTCGCGCAGCTCAGGATCAGCCTCCGGTGGAGCTCACCCTGCGCTGGACAGGCACAGACAGGCTGTGGGTGGGCTCCCAGTCCAGCAGCTCACTTCCCTCCCTAATTCCATGGAGCCCTCATCTGTCGGCCTTGCTGTTTTTGTGGTGCAAGACCCAGGTTCGTCATCCAAGGAAAAAACGATGAGGGAGGTAATTGTGTTTATTTGATCGGTGTTTTTTAAAACGTTGTCTGTACTCCCAAGAATTATGGAGTGGCCTCCTGTAAATCACAAATGCACAAAAAAATAACTCTGGGTATTTTTCCGAAGAGATTAAGGTGAAAGTTCCTACATTCATATTTCACATCTGGAAAAAAATATCAACAAGAGTGATAAGTATAGCCAGCATGAGTGTAAAAGCACACCCTGTCATTTGTTTTCCATGTGCCATATGTTTTCTGAATCCTGCACCTCCCACATACAAATCTCATGCAATAATGTGGGGTGCACACATTACTCAGGATTATTTAGTTAAGCCCTGCCTGTATGGAGGGAATTCACTCAGAGAAAGTCAAGCCACTGTGCTTTGTTTTGCTTTTTTTGCTTATTCTGGATTCATAGAGTAGAAAATTAAAGATCCCACTGTGCCAGGCGTCATGTCATTTGGTTTTAATTTAATTCATCTCTTCGATTCTCCCTGTTTCTCCTTTTCTTTGAGTATCATCAGTAGGTGGTCCAAGCATCAACCAGAAGATTTACTGGCAAGACTAAATGTATGAATGCTATGAACACATTGTTTTTCCGATATGATTTAATGACCTTTTTGGCATTCCCATGGCTGTTGAAATCTTCCATAATAACTCCCTTTGGCAGTCAGAGCTCCTGTTGATCAGGTGAAAGCTGATGCAAATGTCAAATGTCAATAAATTTGTAATCCATAAATGTAATATTTGATGCTGGAGCGAGACCATTAACCAAAGTGCAGCAGGAGACACTGAGGATATGAGCTGCACCTCACTGGGAACAGAAAGCAGGCAGGAAAGGAATGCCACCTCCCAAACCTCTCCATTCCAGGCTCTTTTCCCTCTCCACGCTGCCTGAGTTTTCTGAGTTGCTGAGCTTTGCCAAAAGAGGGGTTTATGGCTTGAGTTTGGCAGAGCGAGTCGGGTGTTGCAGGCTCTGTCCCCTGTTCTGCCTTTGCCTCATCGTGTGAGGTTGGGATTCAACGTCTCTGTTTCTAAAGGAGCTCTTCATAGCTCAGAGGTTTCCCAGGCTTCGGAGTTTGATCCTGGAAATGATTAGTTATGCGAGATATTCCAGTAAATTAGCAGGACCACTTACATAACTTAGGTGTTGCAGGAATGAGTCATGACTCATTTATAGCTGTAAGATGCTTGCAAAGGACGAGCCACGCAGGAAGCCTGATTTTATACACAATAAAGACATGAGAACAATCACATCATTTCCCAGGAGATTTCCTTAAGGACCCTCCACTTTGACCTTTGGCTCTGAACAGCTCCAGTTTGTTTGACATTGAAAAAAAGCAAATGTGTGAACACAGGGCCATGAGCATTTGCACTTTGAACATGCTGGGGCAGAACACAACTGAACTGGAAAAGGCTGCAACAGCTAATGTACTGGGAAAATAGAACAGAGGCATTTACTTAATAACTCAACTAATTCCTTTAGCTCACCTTGTAGAGATTTAACCTTTGAATGAGAGAGTCCCTAGTTCAAAATCCCGTGGCTCCTCTGTCCTCGTGTTAATTTTTAAATTATATATCATTGTTGAGAGGCCCTTGTGTTGAGCATTACAGGCTATTTTTCATGTCTAAAATGGGGAATTATAACCGAACATTAGCTAGTGGCTATAAATCACACGGAACAAAGTGGCATCTGCATCTACTCGGTAACAAGAGTGGGAGAATTGTAACTTACTTAAATCGAGACAAGAGCGAGGACACAAATGTGGTAGCAGAGATAATTGTGACTTGAGAAAACGAATGGTCCCTCCAGCTGTGTCCCACTCTCACTCCATCCTCTGCAGCTCCCCACAGGCAGTGCTGGAAGCGCACAGGCACGGCAGCGGCTGGGGCAGTGCCGAGGGAGAACGGGGGCTGGAAAACGCTGCAGAGCCCTCCCTGCAGTGCCAGCAGCACGGACCGTCCTGCTGGGCCAGGGCTGGCTGGGGGAGCCTTCCGAGCCTGCAGACAGCTCTTGTCCCCTTTGCTGTCCCCTTTGCTGTCCCACCACCGGCAGGGAGCAGCGGCCACGGCTCCTCTGGCCGGGATGAGGTTTTATTCCCGCTTGTGGCTGCAGCCCAGGTAAGGAGGAGGCAGCAGGAGGCTGTTAACAGGGCAGTTATCGAGGCTGGGTAGGGCTGACCAGCTCCTCCTCTGCTGCTCAGCTCACAGGGCTCACCCTGCTGCTCCTGAGCCTCTCTGAGCCACCCACTGATAATCTGCTGTTATCTTAAAAGACAACAAAATAAGATGAGCACGGACTCGTTCTTGCACTTGTCTCTGCTGGCCCTTTTTTTGCCTTGGCTTTTTTTTTCCTAGTTCTTTCACTCTTCAGAAAGCTTCCAAGATCTCTTGTGTCCTTAGTAGGATGAGCAAGATCTACCTGGTGCCCTGTGTCACTGGAAATTATTTGGTGCCTTTCTGAGAGGTCACCTTGCACTCAGTACAGCACCTTCACAGCGCTGTGTCTGCTGTGGGGTTTGGACCCCACTGCATCAACAGATTCAAAAACAGCCAACTACACACGTGCCAGGGGTCTTCAGGGTGTTTGCTCAGATATTCCTCATTTTGAGGGTCTGTACAGCACCAGCCACTGGAGCTGCTTAACACCTTCTTGAACCGAACGTCCAGGAATTAGGATTAGTTCTCCCTGCAGTGCAGGTCCCTGTAAAAAGAGCACAGATCTCCACAAGAGGTTCTGCCGAAATGAAAGCCTCAGGTTTCTTTCGCAGCAGAAAATAAAAGGAGCAGTTTTTCCAGCTAGACCAGGGCAGCATCCTGGCAGGAGGCATTTGCTCAGGAGCTGCCAGCAGGACGGGGGGACCAGGAATCCTCCTGCTGCTGCCTGGTCGAGATCCATGAAGGTCCTTTCCTGCTCCCTTGCTCAGTGTCCCACCCTGGCGAGTGTTTCCAGGATTAAATTCAATAATCAACACTTTACGCTGATTATTTAATCACCGCTTCCTAATGACCCTGGCCTTGTCCAGCACTCCGTGGGGGTCCAAGCACCACGGGATTCTGGTCCAGGAGTAATCTCTGAGTAACAGCAATTGTGAGAGTTGATTAGGGACAAACTTAAGAACATTCTGAAAAGCTCTGCAGAGCAGGGACCTATGTGCTATATGTTTATTAGGCTGTTCAGCAGTAATTCAGGCAGCCGAGAATTGTTGAGGACCTGGTCCATCTAATTGTGTGCCTAAATCATGGTTTGCCTGTGCTTCAGAGGTGCTAATGTTATATCCCGCACCGAGTGGCTCGGGTTATACGGTCAGAATCCTGCGGATGGTCAGCTTGTAGCATAAAATTGAAAATTACAACGTGCACCATAAAGCTACTGCCTCAAATTTATTATATATTGCAGCAGAACAAGCAAATTCATACTAGATGCAGTATTTGCCCAGACATTAATGTGAGCAGAGGATGAAATATTCTCCTCCCAGCTCACTGCTGTGCGTTCTCTCCAGAGCAGGACTGAATTGCCCGGGATCACCGAAGGAGAGGCAGTCACCGGGAGTGTCAGTGCCGGTCCCGGCTCCAGGGACACGGGAGGGACATCCCAGCCCTCCCGCCGTGAGGCCCCGGGGCTCCGAACTCGCGCTTCTGCTCGTGCAAGAGCTGAGCTCTCGGCAAAATCTCTTTATTATTCATCATAAAGAATCCCAGCTGTGGAAAGCCGGCGCTGGGAGGAGATGGGGACGGGCTCTGCCTCGCCCCGGTGTAAATCGGGAGCAGCTCCAGCGGTTCTGCCGCTGTCGCTCGGCCGTCAGCTCAGGATCAGCCCCTTACCTGCAAAGGATGAGTGAAATATCTCACAACCCCGTGGCCAGGGGCCTGCTGAGCTCCTCGCAGAGCTGCTGTCAGCATGCCCAGGGCAGGAGCATATTTTTTCCTTGCTGTTGTACATAAGGGCTCTGCTGCAGCCGACAACATGAAATGTGTTAGTTCGGTTTGTTCAAAATGGAGTGTGTTTGTTAAGTGTTGCCTCTTTGATGTTGCGCTGCCATCTCCATCTTTGTCAGCATTGCCCATCTTTTTCAATCTAATGAACTCAAACCATCAGTGCAACTTAAGTTCGGCTGTCTGTTCTTGCATAGTTAATATTAAAAATGTACTAACAGTGTGGCTGCGAAATCAAATTATGCACATAAATATGCTGGCATAGCAGAGGAGGCGGCAGAAGCTGAAGTTAGCAACATTGATGCCAGTTCACATTTGCAAATCAACCGTCAATCTGTCATTAAACATGTTATCAAATGATGATAAGTGTATGCTTCTTGCTTGCATTGGCGCGCTTATTCCCGATGTTGATGTGCATTAATGGGATAATGTGCATTAACATAGTCTTGCTTGGATGAACACAAAACATTTTTTATCCGTCTCAGTTTGTTTCCCCCTGTGGCCCCCAAGTAAGTGTTTTGTGTTATCAAATTGCCAAAAAATGGGAAAACACATTACTTTTAATTAGCAAAAAATTTTGAGTCTTTTTTTTTAAATTTTATTTTTATAATTTTTTTACCCAGACTATCTCCTGGGTGTTGTCACTTGAGGTGAGGGGGACACAAAAAAAACCAACAAAAAACCAACATTCCACTGGCTTCTTGAAGTAAAACGATTAATGTCAGAAACTCAGAGATGACAATTATGTGCTGCTTAATGCACTGGCCTTTCCTCCCAGCCCCTGCTTGTGGCACGAGTGATGGGCTGCGCTCGGCGGTAGGAAAAGCAGGAGCAGGAAGGGTGTCGGGCATTCCCTGCCCGTTGTGTGCCCCTCTCAGGCAGGGCAGGCACTCCCTGAGCTGGCTGCGCTCAGCGGCTTTGCAGGCAAGGCAGCGAAGGCTGGACCGAGGGATTAAACACCGGGAAAAGCCTGGGTGCTCCAGGAGGGAGCGGAGCGTCCAGAGGAACTTGCCATGGGTTATCCCAGCTCCCTCAGCCCTCCCGCAGCGCACTCAGGGCTCCATCAGGGCGCACACTGCTGGGAAGCTGCCGGGAAGTTTAAAAAATCTTGTTGGGAAAGAATAAAGGCATTGCAAGAACTTGTTACCACCTAATGAGGGACTGTTCCTGCCTCCCCGGGACAGAGGGATCGGCTCCTCGGCTGCCCAGGGAAGGCCCCGCTGCCCTGGGAAGGACTTGAACAAAAAGAAAAAAAAAAAAAAATAGGATTTCTGTTCATTGCGTCTATTTAGAATGGAGCTGTTTCCCCAGGCTTTTGGGGAAAGCTGAGGTGGAACTCCACCGGAGCAGGGAAAGCAGCTCTCGCTCCTGGGTGATTTGAAGGTTTGCAAACTCCTGTTAAAAAGTCAATGGATCAAAGTTCTCCCCACTCCCTGGAGACCAACCAGTCTGCTAAACCTTCCTAGTTATGCAACAGGGGCAAAATCGTGATATCTACCCAGGGTTTTACCTTAGAACAGGAATGAAAAACGACAGGAACAATATCTGGTCCTGTTCAAAATGCTGGGAATTCTTCCAGGAGTTTTACTAGGACTTTACCAGTGGAGTTATCAACTCAGGCTCCACAGTTGCCTTAAAGGAAAATCAGTCATTTCAAGTGTTTTATTTTTAGTTTATAAGTTGGAAAATGAAACTTCTTCTGAAACTTTTATGAAAGATACCGGATTATTTATGTCTTTCTAAAACAGCAACTCTCTCTCATATAAGAGAAATGTTTAAAAATTGCTCTGAGTCTCTGCTTATGACTACATCTAACCTCCAAACATGGTTTGAGAGTTATCTTGAATTTTAAAAAAAATAATAATAACTGGTAGAATAGCAAGATTCTACAGACTGTGAACTTTTTGGTAAATGGGTCAAACTTTTGATCACTCTTTCTTTTTTCTGTGTCTAATAATGCCATTAACTTTAGGCATCCTATTCAGGTCTCTGATTTCTATTATCTGGATGATTTAAAGGAAAAATAAAAGGGAATAATTATTGATTTTTTTTTTCGATATACATTGTCTTGATTTTTTAAAAGTCATCCGTAGCATTTCCTATTATTTCTAAATTGGGGATACAGGAGCACAAGTTTCATAATCATAAAACTCTAATAGCAGTAATTGTACTCCTGTTAACCCCAGCTCCAGTGAGCCCTCACAATTCCTGCTTCGAAACCAAAGAGCCTGTCTTCTAATACAAAGAGCTTGAATTTTAAGTGTATTTTCTGTTACACATCCATTACTGGCAGAATTTATCCAGCAACATTTCTCTTTTTTTACAGTTGTGTAGCTCTCCGTTGCTTCTCCTCCATGAGCTACCTTGAAATTAACTTGTCAAGCGTTCGTCCCACTACTTAGGGAGGATTCCTCATCAGCCGAGTGGCCCGGTTCGGCAGGGCTTGGCGGTGCTGGCAGGGAGATGGCACTAAAAGGCTCCTGTGAAGGCTGCGGGCAGGGGCTGCTCTCAGGGCTCCGAGCTGGGAGGGACTGCCTGAGCCCGGAAAGCTCAAACGGGAATTGTGTCCCGGTGACTCGCTCTCCACACCGAGCCCTTTGATCCATCTCCCCCTTTGATCCATCTCCCCCTTTAATCCATCTCCCCCAAAGTGCTTCATCACCATGGCCCAGGGCTCTCCCTGCCTCTCTGGGGCACTTCCCAGAACCCTGGAAAATTGGGGAACGGAGCGCCACAGAGCTGAACCCCAGCCTGGGCAGGCTCCCGTGTGGGAGCAGGCTGGGTCTGATTCTGTCTGCGAACTTCAGGCAGCCTCTCTTTTGAACAGCTGTACTAATCAGGTGCATTAATTTCCCAGTTTTCATTAAGCAGTTTGGAGCAGGGAGATGTTGTTCCTCTGCATATTCCAAAGCAGATGTTGAATAAGGGATGAGCAGTCAGAGTTGTGCTGTTCCCCCTCCTCGTTCTCCCAGTCCTTATCTCTGGCTTGTTCTATTATCCTGGGCCTGGCTTTGGAGTGGTTTCAGTTTTTGAAAACGGCAAGTAATTAGTCAATATGTTTTCACCATATGTATCAGGCTCAGTAAAGAGGCAACCAATGGCCTTTGTCATGGCACAGCGAGCGCTCGTTTTCTCGGCACTTCAAGTGACGCTGAGCGTGCGGCGAACGCCAGGGAATTTAATCAGGGATTCTGCACGGAAACATTGACATCATCATTCACAGTTCAGTGCAGGTCACGGATTTGGGCTGGGGCCCCTTCGGAGGTCACCTCTGTTTGTGCTGCTCGCAGCAGAGCCGCCTCTCCCCTGCCTGGTGCCCTGGGTGAGCAGGGGCTGCGCCAAGGAGGATGAGCTGTTGTGACTCCAAGTGGTCCCGTTTTACATCTTCTTGGCACAGATGCTGTTACAGCAAGGGAGGATCCTTGAAACCCCTTTCCTCCTTCCAGACTGGCTTTTTACATACCCCAAGCAAGTTATTGCATATTTTCCAGATAGAAATTTTTGCTGTAAGGCTTCCTCTCTTGCTGACTGTTAACAATATTTAAAAAGGTCAGAATCTGATCTTAACACTGCTGATATGAAGTGACATTTGTCCAAATTTTGCGATCTCCTGGGCAAAAATATGTCCAGTGTTTTCCAGAGAGACATGAGATAGACAGCAGCTCTGCCTGGGCGGTTTTCCCCTCTTGGGAATACTGAATTTCAGTTATCTGGGGAACAGGTTTCTGCATTCCCCACTGGCTTCCTTCAGATTTACAGATAAAACATTTGAGCTCAGTCTCAGTTCAGTGAGTTACAAGTTTGTGGTTTTTTTTAACATTTTGGGATATTTACAACAAATAATCTTCAGTACGAACTATGACATTTTGTTTTATTGCAGCCATGATTTAAATTTATGTGGCATTGCTATTGAAGTCAATAGGACTTTTTCCTGAGTATGTCTTGCAGGGTACAGTATCATTAAAATATGACAGTTAATAGTCTTGTTTATGTTATTACATTTAATGAATAAATATATCAGTCTGAACATCAGACTCAGCTTTGTTTATACTCTTTAATTGTAGTCTTATCTCCCCTAGAAGCACGTTATATCTTTTAATTTTATAATTATCCACTTTATTCATGTGTGACACTCCAGAACTGCTGCTTATATCCTAAGAGACATCCAAATACAAACAGATGGAAGACAGGCAACCACTAGGAGATTCAGATGTGGATCTGAATCCAGCTCCATCTTTTCAGACCAGTCCACAACTTCAGCTCCAAGCTCTCGGTTTGGGCTGTCCTATAAAGGAGCAAGAGTTGCAGAATGACTCTAATTTATCCAGCACCTCCAAACATGAACTTCCACGGGGATTTTACACGATCCTTCAGCATCCAAATGTTCTCTGTCTCTTGAAAGAAACCCGAGCTTTAAAGGCAAAGAGAAAGCACTGCTCACATAGCCCTTTCTGAAGTGTTTCAAAATGGAATTCAAGATCATCTCTTCACTCAGAGGCTGCACCTAATTCCAAACTCTCTCGTTTGGGGTCTTTTGCCATAACAGAGTTACAGTTAAAAAAGCCAGACTGAATAAAGGTCTGATACTCCCACTGTAAAACTGTGTTATAATTATTTGTGCTACAGTGAGGAGAAGTTGAGTAAAGCCCTGGGGTGTCACAGGTGCACATGGGAAGAGTTTTCGCAGGATTCTGCAGGGTCTCCCTTCAAACCTTCCTCCTCTCCTGTGAGTAACACAACAAATATTTATGAGTGATGCTGCTTCCCAAGGTGATGCCTTCCTTTGGATTCAGTAGCCAAAGCAGGAGCAGGCTGGGAAAGGGGAACTCCCAGAGCCCAGAAAATGCTGCTGGGATTACAAGGGAGCAGCTGGCAAGAAGAGACAAGTGAAGCCAGGTAACAATAAAAAACACCAAAAAAAGGTAGAGTGTCCCCAGCTACTGACAGCAATATCTTTACCTGGTGTATTTTTTCTTTCTTCCCAATCAGTTTATCTGTTGCTGGGTAATATTTTAACCTCTTAGATTTGGAAGACCTCCCTCGCCTACTTTGTGTTTGAACAGAACTTCCAGTCAGTGGCCTCCCAAAAGTCACCTCTGAGGCAGTCGTGTAAGGAAGGGAAAATCTGCTTAGAGACTGACTCAAAGTCAGTACTTCTCCCAGTTAGCACTTGAAGAGGAAAATATCATAATATTTAAACCAGTTTTGAAAACTTTCCATGAAAATAGGGGAAGGGAAAAAAAACAAAAACATAAAACACTAGTTGCATACACAGAGAGGCCAAAGAGAGTTCAGTTACCATAGAGATTATTACTGGCAATTGGTACTCAGCAGCAGATTGGGATCTGTTACAATATTTTTATTAATATTTTCTCTTAATTGGTTATTTATATATTTTGGATCCATCTCTGTGCTGGGCCCAGATTTTTTGTCTTTACCTGTCACTCTTGCTGACATGAAGCAGCAGTGACTGTGCCAGATAGGAGGCATTTCCTGGCTTTGTAAGCACCGCCAGGGTCTCAGCACAGCAAACCCCGCGAGGACAGGTCCCTACGCTCGGCTCTGGCTGCCAGAGGAGGGGAAGCACCAGGAACGCGCTCGGTGCCCTCAGCAGCCGCCCTTTCTGTGGTCAGTGCCGCCCGGTCCGGGATGATTTCTGCAGGAACAGCAGAGAGGATGCGGGACTCCGCTTCCCCTTTCAGCTGTGCCTGGTGGATGTGCAAGCCTGCTGATTTAACACCTGCACGTCGCAGAGCCTCGGCTGGTTAGTTAGGAAAGATCCTGTGGAAATATCCTTTCCCTCTCCGCCGTCTCCCTTTCCCAAGGATCCATCCTGCCGCCCGTGCGTGATGCAGCAGCTGATAACACCCGGTCTTTTTATAGCCCCTCCAGTGGAAGTCACTCAGGGGCCAGTGCTAAGCAACTTTTATAACCAGCCAACTTCTAAAAATCCCAGTCTTCATTTCCTAAAATTTTAATTTCGGTATGTACCCAAGGTTAAATGCATTTTAAACTGCTGCTGGGCTGGGTTTTTTTCCTGCCACACCAATTGCCTTGAGGGAGGTATTTTGTCAGGATGCCTGAGACCAGCCGGGGCCAGCTGGGCTTCCATCCCTTCTCCCTCTCAGCCCCAGCCCGTTGCTCCCTCCGTGAGCAGTGCAGGGGACAGGGGGGACAGGGAGAGGTGGGGACTCCTCTGCAGGGAGTGCTCTCAGCTGCACGGTGCCAACCAAGTGTATCTAAAAAACCGAAAAGACAGAGAGGGAGAAACATGTTCTTTTCATCTCTGATCTCCTTTGGTTATCATGATCTCAAGGGTTATTTGTAATGATGGTAGGCATTGCATTTCAGATGGAAATGTGATTTTCCAAGCTGACGGTGTCACTTTAAGTAAACAAAGTTAATTCTGCTTCCTGCAATGCAAGGCCTAATCTCATTACCCAAACCACAAGTAGCATAACAGAAAATATTCCCATCTGTCAAAAGAACTTAAAATAAAGGTGGAAATTGTTTTTATGTTTCGTCCCTCCTCTTTCCCCCAAATCCCTCACTGGACGTTAATTATCACATCAGATCTATTTAAACCTGCTCAGATCCCCCGGCCTCGGCCCGGGCTTCCTTTTCCCTTTGACATTTGGAATAATGATGGGTTCGGTGCATTTTAGGGTTCAAGCATCCCCGCGGCAGGGCAGCCCTACCAGCGCCGGGGGGCTGCAGAGCAGGGTGACCGCACTCACGGCCTGGTGGCTCCCACAGGTGGGAATCCAGCACGGCTTCCCTGGATTGATTTGGCCGCTGTGATTTCCAGTGCACGGGGAGCGAGGCAATGGGCGCTGCGGGCTCCGGCGGGAGCCGCGCCAGCCCCGGGAGCAGACCCTGGCATTCCCAGCGCTGACTCGGAGCTGAAGACAATCCAAACGCTCTGACGAGTAATTCTCGGCTCGTTTCAAACCAGCAGTCACCAGTCATAAGGAGATCATTCACAAAACTCTCCAACAACAGTGTTTTTCAGCTCCTCTTCATTTGAAATGACCTTTATGTGATGATAACGTCTGCCTTGCTGAGCCTTAATTGCTTAATTAGAGAAGCAGCTTCTCTATTAGACAAACAGGTTTTCTAAAAGTGTATTTTTTTTCTTGCAAGGCTGATGTTTTCTTTCATTTTAAGCTCATCAGCATTATTTTTAAAATTTTAAAAAGACAATTTCAAGCGGTTATAGGGTGTTAGTTTATTTAGGTATTAGCCATTTGAAGGCTTTGTTTTCCACTCTCTTCCTGAGAGGTATTTACAGAAGGAATCTCTCCCATTAGGCATTTCTCTGCTTTTCCCTACCGTGCTTCCATAGCCTTTTACAAAACCCGCCGATTTTCGCTGAGCAGCTGTTAAAGATTCTGGGTGCGATTGGGAATTTATTTATCCTGGGCAAAGCGCTGAGCCAAAGATCCTTCATCTGTTCCCAGGCGGAGAGCGGAGCGGGTGCCCTCGCTGGGAGCGCTGGTAAGCCTGGCTCTGCGCTGGCGTTTTCTGTTTTAAACGGGACTTTTGGGCAGTTTTGGCCTCTTGTTTTGCGGTGTTTTTAAGATGGAGCCAATCAACCTGTTGGTGTGGGGCTGCTGCCGCCCGCGTGATTGTTGATGGTTTGGAAGAAGACGATTGACTTGGTTTGTTGTGAAAACCGCGAGGATCGTGCCCGAGGTTGGATTTTTTGGGATGGCATTGTTACGCTGGAGTGCCGTGCTGGAAGCAGAAGCTTCCGGAGGCCGATTGGTGCTGATCGAAGTTACACCCAGCCAGCATTCCTGAACTGGGATTTGGGGCTGGAGTGGCCACGTTCCTGAAGTGGGATTTGGGGCTGGAGTGGCCACGTTTGTGCAAAGCCTCTGCCGGAGCAGGAACATTTGGGATGGAGCAGCCCCAGACTTTTCTCCCCAGAAACAACAATCCCCTTGCTTTGCTCTTTCTAAAATATTGCCTTGCTGAAAACAGAGAATCTCACCTAAAAGCCAAAAGCTCAGTGATAAATGGCTGCGGTGGGGGAAAAAATGGACCAGAAGTGACTCATTTTGAGAACTGTGGAAGTATTTAAGAATTCGCTTTCACTTATTTCAACCTCAGTGTTTTTCAGGCCATTCCACCCAGATTATTCACTTTGTTCCTAATAAGACCTCTGAGCACGGCAGGAGTGTAAAAGGTACTTTTTGGGTAGCTCTGCCTGGTGTTTTGGGCAGGTTTGCTCTGCTGGCGCTCCAAGGCAGCCAAAATCCAGGTGGCTGCGCTGGCGAGGGCTGAGCCCCAGGTAACCCATCGGACGGGGAGCAGGGTTTACGGGCTTGGCTGTGCCCTCCCCGGGCTTGCAGGGCTTTGGAGAAGGGCTGGCTGCCGTCCCACCGGGTCAGACCCAGCCCTGCCTGCGCGCCCCGGGAACACCAGCGTGCGTCCTGGGGCTGCCGAGCCGCCGTGCTCTCACACCCGAGTATTGCAGTGCTGCGGTTTTTCAGAAGTCCTGTCGTTCAAGAATAAGGAAAGAAGCAAGAGAACGTTTCGGGGTGAGGCGGGAGGTTTTTGTGTGGCCAAAAAACGTACTTGCAAACAGTAAAAATTGATGTTTCCCTAACAAAGGCCAAAAACACTTAGAAATGATCTATGCCTAATATATTTGTTGTGCCCTAAGGTCATAGAGATATTTTTTTCTCCCAAGAAAAAAATGGGTAAAACTTGCAGTTTCGAAAATATGTATTTGGCTTTAGGGCATTTTCAAAGGCTTTTTTATTGTGTCTGCAACCACTGCCTCACTTCTACTTTTCAATTCCCAGATATTTTCCATGATGGCTATTACAATAATTTTTGGGTCAAGCCACTGTTCTCCGTTAATAGTTTGTTACAAATGACATTGCTTGGATCAGAGTTGGAGCCCCTCAGAAATGACACCCTGGGATTTTTGAGGTGCAATCCAAGGGATGGGCAGAGCAAAGTCCCTTCCTGAGGTTCAGAGGTTTTCTTTTGTCCCCTAATTCCCCTCAAAGTCGCGTGGCTGCACCATCCCAGCTCCTTGTGAGGAAGGCTCAGGAATGAGATAAAAGAGCTGCAAAGCAGAGCTAAAGGAGCCAAAAATCTCTGGATTCAGTTTCTGCCCACGCTGTTGAGGCAAATAAATATAAATGAGAGCGAGGTGCATCTGCAAACACACACAGAGGCACATGCCACGTGTGGGAGGGAGCAGGAGCGGGGGCTGCATTGCCAGAAGGCAGCATTGTCTGCAACAGGTCTCCAGAAAAGCACTTTTTTTTTTTATCCTAACCATAGAAAAGCAGGACCCTGCGTGCTGTTCAACATGTGGCCAGGATCTATCGGGTTTATTGAAAGTGTTCGTTTCCTTAAAATTAAGCAGGGTCTGGTTTCCTTTGTCAAATCCTTACCTTCTTTCTGCAATTTATAGCTCAAAAATCACTTTTTTTCCCCTAAATGGAATAGGAGCCTCTGCAGGGAGCTGAGTCTGACCCTGGCTTGAGCAATGCTTTGCTAAGGCAGTGTGGCTTTCTTCTTCTTTTTCTCCCTTTCTTTTTGTTTTTAGACCCTGAAACAGATGTAAAAGTTCATCCTCGATTCAGGCAACCTTTGTCATAAATTAATTTCTGAGAAAAGTCTGCATTACAAAGAAACTTGGTCTGCGCAGCACACGAACATTGCTGGGTTATGTGTTTAGGATCAACAGTCATTTGGGTGTTTAAACCAGAGGGGAAACGTTTTTCTATGTCATAAGGAATGTTTCTGAGGCCGTAACATCCTGTTAAGGCAAAATAACATTGGTGACAAAATCTGTTCCATTGGCTCTGTGATATGCCAAAATTCCCAATTAATGGGGAGAGAGAGACCCGAGAAGTGGAGTTGAAAATCAACCAGAATTATTTCTTCTTTTGCTGCTGTTCTCTGGACTTCAGCACTGAAATTCGTTGCTGGGGATAAGAACAGAGATTAGGTCAAAAGAGCTTTTCCCTCTCCAGACCCAATTCCCTCCCTCCTCTCAGGTCTGAAGTTTTCTGCCTGTATAAAGGGAGTGATAAATTATTCTAATGGTTTGTGCTGCAGTGGGAACCAAAGGCAGCAGAATCATCCATTCTGCTGGGTGCTTTACATACACACATGAAGAAATCATCTCTGCACAAGATGTCCACACAATTTTATTTCTCTCTGCTTTCTTTTTCTTTTTTCGAGTACTATCTGGTTTATGGTTGCAGTTTTGAAAACTGTTACCTCGTTGAGCAGTTTAGACTAAGCAGGACTCAAAGACAGTCTCTTTTTTTATAACTCAATCTTCCAAAGTCTGCTATAAATGCAAATAGTGAGGAGATGCCCCAACGTTAAGATGCTGATATTCACATAGTATGGAAAGTGCCAGTGTAATATGTGTGAAATAACCTTAGCACAGACCATTTCTGCAGAAGGCAAAGCTTTCCTGCCTATAAATGTGTAAACTCTGTGAGAAATGGAGACACTTAAAAGAAAAAAGAACAAAACTAATTACAGTTCCTGCAGTTTTGTTACTTCCTTGGCTGAACAAAGGAACCCAGTGGAGTTTGACTCTGCCTCCTGCAAACCAAAACCAGGGCAGGTTTTCCTGGGCTCTGCTGCTGCCCCTTTTGGCAAATACTGAGTTTAGTTTTAAGCTCTGATTAAAGCCTCGCTGAGGACGAGGGCCTGGTCCTTTCCTCATGTCCTTTTCCCGTGGAGGAGCTTCTGTGGCCTCAGCTGGCTCACCCTGAGTGAGTAGGACTGGGACATATGGCACCATATCAAAAGATCTGTGAGATCTCGATAAAACAAACACGCCTTTTGAAGTTGTTTGGCTGTTTCCAGAGCAAAGCAAGATCTTCAGAAAATACTTTGACTACTGGGCCAAAAGGAATCCTTTTTTCATTCTTTTCCCTGCCCTCCCACCCTGTTTGCCTTCCTCTTTTCCCTATTTGACTTTTCTGTTAAAGTTTTTCCAAAGGAACCCTTAGAGTCAGTAAAACCTTTTGTCAGCACAATAATTTTGGTTAGGGTTGTCATTCTTTCTATTTTTTTATAGCACTTCTATGTTGGTACAACCTTCAGCACAGGTTCAGCTGTACTAAACCAAAGCGATTTTGCTGATAGAGCTTATTTCATTTAGGGAATTAGTAAAAACTTTACTGCTAAAACCACTCTTTTGGCACAACAAGCTGCATCTGTAATAGTGGGATTTGGTGGTGTAGCAGCAAAATGTGGGGTTGGCCAACAACTTAACCCTCAAAAGTGGAAACCCTCCTGTTGAAATGTGCTTGCTTTGAACTTCTGTGGCCTCCATATGCTGAAGAAAGGCTGGTTGTAGCATTGGAAATTCACAGGACTAAAACAAGCCTTAGAGTGATTAAGTTCAACTCCCTAAACATAACTTAGGCAGCTCCCCAGCTTGATTTATGTAACTTCATCTCATCTGGTAAAAAAGTCGAGTTGTGCTAAATGGAGCTGCGGCTCCGACCCTCTTCCCCTTCCTTTGATGGGAATATCATCATGAAGATATTATTCTAATATGCCTCCATGTCCCCACGTGTGAAACAAATCTCCTGCAAAGTCTCCGTGCAGGAGAGCCTCAGGAGCTTGGCTCCAGGGCTTTTACACTTTTTGTTGTGGTTGTCACACCAGTTTGAGGGCTCGCTGGCCAGTCTGGACTCGTGAAACTGTAGCACCACTTACTGGTTTTGCTGGAGAAATTCCAGCCAGCAAACCCAGGCAATATTGTTTATCTCCTGCTGACATCATAACTATTTCCTGAGAGCTGGAGAGATGTACTCCTTCCTTGCCCTGCTTGCTGTAGCCCAGAGGATCAAAGATAAGGATTATAATGGTTATGTTCAAGCAGAGGAGTTGTTGATTGGGATTTATCCTTTTAAATATGTGTAAGTCATACAAAGCTTTGCAGTCAGAAATATTGACTTCATTGATCCATGCCAAGAGCAGAAGAAACCCATGTGGGCTGAAGTGGAAAGGCTGTGCAAGATGCTTATAATAAAGATGTTATCTGGTAAATAAGATATTGCTTTATTCCTGACCAAGGAAAATTAGAAATCCAGACTTTAAGTACACCGGTCAGGTCATGCCAAGTTAACTGTGGCAGCATTAGCCTTCCATGATCAATATTCAATATTAGGGCCCTGCATTCCTGTTTCTGGGCAAGTGAGATGATTGCACAGGTCCTGGTTCTGCATTGTTTATGGGTTTTAAAGGAGAACATCTGAATGAATCAACTTCAGGAACATAATGGACTATAAATGCAGGGAACACCAGCTTCATCACTTAGGATGAAGGGAATGTGGTGTAGGTCAAGATATTGCCTTTGGAAATAGCTAAAATCCCTTGTCTGATTAGCTGGGATTGCAGAGCTGACAGGGGAGACAAGTGGGGTTAAAGGTGTCCAGCGTCACCGGAGAGGGACTGTCAGAGCAGGGCCATCCCTTAGGGTCTGCTGGAGGGTCTGGATGGACCAGTTCTGTGAGCAAACAAACACAGACACCAGAAATCCTCCAGGAACAGGGGAGCTGCCGTTGTGGCAGCAGCTCCGAGGCTCCTGGGGGGTGGCAGGGACGTGGGGATGGGCAGGGATGTGGGGATGGATGGATGGGATGTGGGGATGGATGGATGGGATGTGGGGATGGATGGATGGGATGTGGGGATGGCGGCGATGTGATTTTGGAGGGGATGGTTTTGGGTCCGGTCTTGAGCCCTGTCTGCAGCAGTACCAGCTCGTCAGGCTGCAAATGCAAACAGGGGAAGGAGGGAACATGTCCAGAATTCCTGCTGGTGCTGTGGCGACTCGGAAAGGGGTCGGGGCAGCCACTCTGGCCACGAGTGAGAGGAGCTGCTGTGCCCAGCTCCTGCCGGAAAAGCGCACCCCTTTCCACAAACGCTCCTGTCCTCCGAGCCCCCAAACCCGTGCGTTTCCCACCGCCCACCCTCGGCCGTGCCCCGCTGTCCCCTTTGGAGCCCTGCTCGCAGCGCCCCGTGGGCAGAGCACGGGGGAGCCTCACCCCACGGAGAAACCTGCTCGGGAGAATCCTCCAGGGGACAATTGAGCCCTATCAAACACAACCGCAGTAATACTTTACTGTCTGCTGCAGATATTGAGCCCTCATTGCAGTAATTGTCACGGTGACAGAGCTGGGAACACTTGCTGTAATTAGGACAGTTGTTTTGTCATGTGTAACGATCTGAAGAGAAGCAAGGAAAGAGGCGAACGAGCACTAATCTGCTCCGGTGTAGTGAAGGGGAACCGTGCACACACCAAATACAGCTAATATATTGGAAATTCAGATGAGCAGGCATTTTGAGGAGGTGAGGAAATAAATGGTAAAACAATACATCTATTCAGGGAAATTTATGCTCTCTTGGGTGTCTGTATTTGGAATAGCAAGTGCAGATGTTTTGCTGTAGAGGGTTTGGATTTTTTTTTCTTTGTTTTTTTGAAGGTGATCCTGGTGATAACTCACAAAAATCCTCAGCCAAACCCCTGTGTGTATATGGGCATATAAATATGTGTACATATATGTTGATATAAATATATTTAAGCAAATTTCTGTAGGTGAAATGTC
Organism: Callaeas wilsoni; assembly: GCA_013398955.1. Lineage (NCBI taxonomy): Eukaryota > Metazoa > Chordata > Aves > Passeriformes > Callaeidae > Callaeas > Callaeas wilsoni. The sequence goes on from VWPU01016038.1 coordinate 34,027, forward strand.
TCTTCCTCCAGTTGCTTCTCCAGCAGCTGGAGAACATTCGGTACACATTTAACAAAACTGAGCAAATGTGTGCAACATGTATCATTCAAACTATTTTAATTTCTCACAAATAATCACTCCAGCCTCCCTTTCTGTCCCTTTCTGTCCCTTTCCCTTTCCTTTTCCCACTCTCTTTTTAAATTGTGCCCCAAATTACCTTTTATTCAGAGTCTGGAATGGCTGTTCTGGTTGGGTTTTAGCTGATGACAAACGTTTCTGTGGATCAAAAACTCTTGGGAAATGGCCACAATTTGGGAGTGGTAAGACCTCGAGCTGTAGGGTATCTGTTGCTGTGTGAGGGACTCTTCAGGCAGGAATTGCACTGGAGTGGTTAGAGACAGTAGAAGAAATTATCCTGATTGAAAATTTCCCACGTAAAGCATTTTTCAATGAGAAATTGGATTTTCAACTCTTTTTTTTTCCTAGTTTCTACAAAAATTTTGACATTTTATTTCACAGCTGGAAGGATCTTGAGGCAAATAACACTTGCCATTTAGTGTTCTTTTTTAGTGTTAAGCTATATTTAGTGTTCATATTTTCAGTTATTTTTTCAGCCTTACTGTTTTCAGTGAAATCTTTCCTTCACTATTGAGGCAAATCAGAGTTTTCCCATCTACTTCAGTAGCACCAAGATTTCACTTTTGATGTTTCACTGCAGGAAATCAATCTTGTAAGGACCTTAAACGTCCCTCAGAGCTTATCAACCTCTAACCTGTATTTTAGAAAGATTCCAGGGAACAACAGACCACTTAGTCTGGCCTTGATTCCAAGGAAAACATCATGATTAACCCCAAACCTTATTAACAAAGAATTAGAGGGTAAAATACAATTAATGACAGCCAGCAGGGAGGAATATAAATCTTGTCATAAAAACATTCTGTCTTCTTGACAGGATTGCATTTCTGCTCCAGAAAGGGAACTGGGACAGTGCGATGTACCTGGATTTCTCCAGGGCATTTAACTTAGTCCAGCTGCTGCCTGCCCTCGTTAGGTGTTTCAGCACTGCTGGGTGTTTTAAATCCCGACTCATCAGTGGCTCCCTGGGCGTACTGTTCATATAAATCCAGTATTTGTACCAATGATCCAAGCGAAGGTGTGAAATAGATGTGGTGAGGGCCTCAAGGTGACCTGGGGCTTGATGGAGCAGTGAAAAAGCGGGACAAAAGGTAGGAGCAGTAGGAATGTTCGGGTTAAGGGGCTTCAGCCCAACAGAATTCGTTTGGAATAAAGCAGATCCTGTGGGAACAGAGCATGTGGATTTTAGCTGTGGTTCCAAATACTCCAAGGCACAGGTAGATAAAGAGCTGGGCTGTCACCTCCACTGACTTCAGAGTGCAATGATTCCGTAAAAAGGAAATTAATAATAAATTACTAATCAAACAAACCAATCCAGCAAACCAGGAGCAGATTCTCTTCTTCTAGGAAGCTTTAATGGGGTCCCAATGTGAAATGCCCACGTTCCAGGAGTAGGTGAGAATATTCTAAGGGAACGTTAGAGGAGGCCACAGGAATGATCTGGAGGCTGGAAATCCACCTTCTGCTGTGAAGCTGAAGGAACCTGACACGCTCAGCTTGTCAGGAGCCCTGAGTGATGCTTTGATTGCTGTGTGTGGGCACCCCTCCGTGAGAGCCAGCTCCTCCGTCTAGCTGAGAAGGCATTTTTAGCTGGATATTTATGTTGACCAAATTTAGCAGGAAAATAATAACATTATATTAAAATGAGACACAGTTCGTGGTCGTGAAGGTGATGGAAGCTCACAACAGTTTCTCAAGTGCACTCCTGAGTGCTTTCTGTTCTTCAGAACAGGATTAACTGCCCTTTGGAAGCTGATATATAAAATCAACCTGGATTTGAGGGAAATTTCATTGCAAAGGCAGTTTAGAACTGGGATACTGTGTGTACTTCACATATGTGCGTGTCAGGAGGGGCGTTTGAAAATGATTTTAATTTATGTGGTCATTTTTTATCAAAAAGAAAAGACTTTCCAATGAAAGCTTTTTATTGCTTAGAGACCTTTTTTTTCCTCGACACCAAACTTCAGAGGTTTGAATGTTTGGGGCCTTTGGATGAAAAGTAAAAAAAAAAAAACTTCTCTAGCAGGGAGATACCTTTGTAGCGAAAGATTACCTTGGTTAAAAATCTAATTTCCACTGGAAAGGTGAAAAAAAAGTTTTCAAAGGAGGGGAAAACCAAAAATCAGCTCCAGTGTCCTGCATCACTGTGAACCTCACCAGCACTTCTGTAAGGAAGGGATTGACAAAATAGTTCCTTAGCGGGAATGTTCTCCTGATGGAGGGCATTGAATCAGTGGGAGGAACTTTAAAGGCTCCTTTGTGTCCCCAAACAAACAGGGCTCAAAGGACGAGCGCAGGGCTCTCAGCTCTTTGTGGAGCGGCTTTGAGGGGCGCTGCCCTTGGTTTAGGAGAACATCCTCATCCCCCAGACCGGGGCGCTGGGACGGAGGGAATGGTGCCGGGAGCAGCAGTTTTTGTGGGGAGAGGCCTGGGGACCAGGGAGCGTTCCGTGGGAGCAGCAGAGGGAATGCTGCCCTGGGCTGCCCGCTGGGGCTCTGGGGCGTGGGGAGCTGCTCCAAGCCCCGCGCTGACAGAGCGGATCCCAGCCCCTGTCCCCAGCGTCCCTCCCGTGCCCGTCCCCAGCGTCTCCCCCGTGCCCGTCCCCAGCACCCCTCCCGTTCCCGTCCCCAGCGTCCCTCCCGTGCCCGTCCCCAGCGTCCCTCCCGTTCCCGTCCCCAGCGTCCCTCCCGTTCCCGTCCCCAGCGTCCCTCCCGTTCCCGTCCCCAGC